>JAAEAF010014419.1:0-118460 GCA_011037195.1 Triatoma infestans | reverse complement strand
TTGGAAATCAAAGAAAACATATGGTAATATTCTCATAAAAAGAAACTGTTACATAATGTGGAAACATACTGTTTTAAGGTAATTATATAAATATCTCCACAAAAATGCATTTGAACAATATCAATAAAATTCATACAGAATTTTTAAGCGAACTCCAGTATGTAAGTTATTCGCTTTATATTGTTACAGCATTGTTTAATTTATTTGCAATTTATATTTACGGAAATGTTTGTATCGGAAGGTATGGCCTTGTTCTTTATCAAACCCGAAACATTCTTTGGCCTCTCTAGGAACTTAATTAAATCATCCATTAAAATATGAGTGACGAATTCTCAGATTCGGTGGCTAAGATACCAAGCCAAAAACTGGCGTAGCTTTTCTTCTCTTGATTTTATGAAGTACCCATTAGGTCAGAAACTGGAGGAACCATTATCTGGGTTCCATTATAACTGGGAGAATCATAGGGAATTGTTTCGCGCGCTGGCTACTGTCGGTTCTATCGGTATACATGTGTATTGAGCAATATTAACGACTGACCGCTGTTGAGCATTTCTCACAAATTCAACAATTTGTGACATTTCCATGTTTTTAATTAATCAGCTGCCTATTTCAGCGATAATACTCTGTTTTTAATTAATTGTTTTTAATTACTCATTTTCTAAACTAAAGTTTTCCTACTATAAATCTAAGAACAGCACTTCGAACCCGGGACTTCCACGTACGAGTCCACCGCGCTACCATTTAGCTAAATTCCGTCGTCTTTGTTTCTCCTAAATAACAACACTCCGCAGCTATCATTGGAAAAGAAAACCCTGTAATCTATCCGAAATTACCGGAATATGTATCACTACTTTTGGGATATTACCATTGAACATAAGCAAGAAGTAATAAAAAAATATTGAGTATTCAAAGTACTTTTTGGACTTACTGCTTGAGAATATAGCTTATTTCTGGCCAACTAGCTGGAGTTAATAAGGTCTACGTTTCAGTTCTCTATTTCTGTTAAAATAATAAAATTAATTACATTCGACATGCATGTACAAATTCAGAGTGGAGCACTGAAATTAATTTTTTTTTGAAAACATTGTACATTACCTTTTCATTCATTGTAATTAGTCTTTAATACCTTTTAATTAGTATTTTTCCATCCAAATTAATGAATGTTCCAGCCAAACCTGGAACTGCCATAAGTTATCCGAGCATTGTTTGTAACTACTGTAAGCAAATTTTCAAGAATTTCCAGTGTTTTAATGAATCTTTTAGGAATAATTATTTTATCTCGATTTTCACTGGGCTCAACTAGAATTCCACTATCGGCTAATAGTTTTCATTAAGGCCAGCGACAGAATATGATTCTTTAAAATTGCAATGTTTACAAATTTATTTAGTTATTACATATATATCTGAGGGCGCTGATTGTGGGCACCCTCTGCTCAACGCAACGTAGATTCAGTTTAAATTTAAACTAACTGCCCCAATTGACATGACCCCAATTGCCCTCTAAAATCAATTTTTTGGGAAAAATGTTTCAAATAAGTTTCTATCTATGTAACAAGCATTCCAGGTTTAAAGAAAATCGTTCAAACAATTTTCGAGAAAATTTAAAACAAAACTCAAAAACCTATGCTTTAAAATCCCTCTTTTGGTAAACAGATTTTCTTCAAATTTGGAATTCTGACAAGGCTTTTAATGTATATTAATATTAATAGGTGGTAAAACCATATATTATACTGAAGTGGTATTTTAGAGGAAAGCATAACATTACTGTTCCCCTAGAACCCCCCAAAAAATCAATTTTTTCGGTTTCAAATAACAGTGATTGGTATTTATGTGTGTAGATAGTACGGGAGGGTGGGGCTTGTTGTTACAAATTTCAGATAACATTTTTTAATTGCTGCATGTTGCACTTCAAAATTGCTGAAAATTGATTAATTTGTTGTCTCATTTATTTCTACTAATTATATATTTTTTTGAGATTTTTCAAAATGAAGTAACATTTAAAAAATTCAAATACTATTAAAATACGCATACTGTAACAACGTACCCTTCGGTGGTGCTTGTTGTTACATGCGGAGGGTAAGTTGTTAAAATGTATAAAATACATGTTTGGGTGTTTATTTTAAGGAAATAAAAAACTGAAATATGTTCAATAAACAAATTATCAGATCTTTATTTTAATAATAATAGCAGCTTGATTATGATCTAAACGTGGATTATAACAAACTTAAATGCTTAAACATTCATTGTCTTTCTATTCACTGTCACTACTCATCTCTAAGTCCAAGTTACAATTGTGGCAAATATATCTAGGGTCATTTTTAGTCAGTCCTCAACTTCTTCGCCGGAACTTGATGGCAAATTATTTTTTTGATTCTTGTTCACAGCTTTGGAGACACAGATTTTCTTTTTGTTAGAATTGCCAACTTTCTTGTTTCTGGGGCTTCATTTCTTTTATGATCTGCCGTGATTTGATTTAAGATATGCAGTGGGGCCAGTTGTTACTCTGTAACGCTCCAAGCAAGTGTAACAACTAACCCCACTGACGCTATTTCACTAATTAATCAATAAGACATAGGTCAAAGAATACTAACGAACCATATTGGATTGAAATTGTTGTTAAGGATGTATGAATTAACAGCATAAGTATGAAAGCCTTACCTTTAGTAGTTTTCAGATCACCGCTTTCGGTTTCAATAATAAAATGTAGCTTTCACTATGATATTTCGAGTAAAGTCACACAATGCCGCCATATGCAACCGAATCTTAGCGGGAACTGGTTACAACAAATAGCACTGGCATATCTCTCAACTTTGCCCACTTAGAAAGTGCTTCTAAGCCGATTTTTTAAAAATTACACTGTAACAACATGCCCCTGTAACAACAAGCCCCACCTTCCCCTATACAAAGCTTAAATAAAATCCTTGGAGCCGTTTTCGAGAAAATCACGAAAAATAAAAATAAAAAATTCAGTAAAATAAAACTTTCGGTTGATGTATTTTGCCCGAAATCTGTGTCAGATGCGGTGGTTGTGCCTGAACGGAATACCAAGTTTGAGTTTTCTGCGACTTTTTGTTTTTGAGATATTTTGTTTTACACACATACACATACATACAGACCACTCGCTAAAAACATTTTTTTCGTGTTCAGGGGACCCAAAACATGTATTTCCGGTGAAATTATGAAATTACAAAACTATAAATAAAAGTGATCATATAGTATATTCCTGGCAAGAGTAGTAGATACGTTGCTTTTGAGTGAATCGTGGCAGATGCAGAATTTTTTTTGGAACTATCATTTAAAAAAATTGTGTGAACAATTGCTAAGACAGCATTCTTAATTTCAAACCTCAAAGGAAGCAGATAACTAGAAATTAATTACAATATTATGGTTTTCTTGTAGGAGGAAACTTTTTCATACAAATTCTATATGTTTGCCGAAGTTTCAAGGAGAGATATATCCCCCAAATTTATCCCTTTTTGTGTCCAAATTTGAAGAAAATCTGTTAAGCGGAAGTCCGATTTTACAGAATAGGGTTTTGAATTTTTTTTTTTATATTTTCGAAAACAACTACAATAATTTCGTTTAAACCTGAAACAGCAACTGTACAGATATAAACTAACTTTTATTTATAACATTTTTCAAAAAAATTTATTTTAAGTAGTTATGCGGAATTGTGGCGTTTAATTTCAAATGCTGTATAAGGTAGGATTATTGTTCATGAATTTTATAAAAGATTTTGTTCATGAATTTATTAAATCATTTTGTTTTAAATGAATACAGCAAAAAATAAACTGGTGCGACAGCCAAGACAAGAATAAAATCTTTGTGAAAATAATTATCTCCAAATTTATAAATATATGAGACAAAATAATACAATCTAAAGAAATGATTATGTTTGAATCAACAGAAATATTATGTACATAATACAATGTTTTATCAAAACAATGTAGGACTCAAGTAGTTGAAAAAAGCGTTTTTTAGTACATTTAAGTAATAAGGACTGTCACTGTTGTTAAGGCTGATGGTGAATTCAAAAATAAAATGTATTCAAACCAGTAAATATTACATTTTATTGAATATGTGAATTTAATTGATAAAACTTTTTTTTAAATATAAAATAATTTGTTTCCTTTTTTGTGTAACAGTCTGTATATCATGGAAAATATGGTGAAAAGGAAAAAATAATAATAAAAACAGAAATAAATCAATGTAAATCCAAATTATGCAAAGATAACAAATATTTTCAGTAGAGTTAACTAAAGATGCAACTTGAATACACTGACCAGAACTGATACTAAATGAATTCTTAGAATAACAATAAAATTTTAAAGATTGTATGACATATCTTAATAAAACTTTATTTTCACGTTGTAAAATTACTTTCTTTTATTTTTCTTGTATTACTATGCAGAGTGACTTTTAACATTGCCAGATAGAAAAAAAAATCCAATGATACGCTACTTAATTTTTTCAAGGATTCAAAATATGATTTTGGAAAAAAGAGATTTCGAAAACAACTTTCTTTTTTCAAAGTGTAACACGAAAAAAATTTTTGATTTTTTTGTAATAATCTCGAAAACAGCTACAACGATTTCCTTTAAACATAGAATACTAACTGCTCTTGTATAAGTGTATTACTAAAATAATAGTTAAGTTTGGCCGCGCTCATCAGGGGTCTGGAAAGGCTATTTGGTGAGACGTAGCTGTGTCTTTCACGGAGCTTTCTCAGGCATCTGGTTGGATCCCTTACTGGACATTGTGGTTTAAGGAGACATCTCTATGTAATGGGACTTACGCCGGCTCCAAGGATTTGGCCGGCACTTTTGTAGAGTCTGTGAGACAGAGGAGGAAACATCCATCCATCTTATGTCAGATTGCTTGGATTGTGAGGAAATTAGGTTCAGGACCTTTGGTCGGAACAGGATGTCTGTGGAAGAGCTCAGGCTATTTCCCCTTAAGGTTATTGTCCGATATGTTCGTTCTGCGGTGAATCTTGGATGGATTAGACCCGGGTCTGGATATTTGTTCTAGGCCCAGTTTGTTATTGTTTTTCTTGGGTTATTGTTTATATGGGCCCAGTGGGGCTTTGGATAGCGTAGGGTTTGGTTCCACCCCACAGATAAATAATAATAAGTTTGGCCATTGTTAATGGCTTTTTATCTCGTCTACTCTCCTTGACAGTTCCTGAAAAATAACACCAATGTGCCTGAAACGTCGAAAAAATAAACTTCTCAAAGTTGTAAAGTTTTTTCTTTGGCTCCTGCCACCCATCTTTTTGCTTACTTATAAATTTATTACTTTTATTTGGAAACATTTTTCTGATAAAATTGATTTTAGGAATTCCAAGGAATCTGGAAGGTGAAATTTCAATTTTTTGTGGGTTTATACATGTTATTGATGCTGTCTTTTGGACTGCAATGTAATAACTTCAAGTATAACTGCCTTGAATAACCTGCACTCCCAATACCTCAATAGTAAGGGCAAATGAGTAAAATTTCAAGTTTAAAGCAAATTTGTCAATTTTTAATTGTATTCAATGCAATAAGAGAAAGTCGTGTGACTGTGTCACAACAGATTTTTTTATGTGTAACAACTGAGAACAGTACAAACCATAACTTCCGAAGCATACACGTGCAGGTCTGCTTAATTAGAATTAGAATTAGAGTGATGCAGGGGGGACTCAAACTAGGCACTGCAGCCTCCTTTGAGGCTTATTGTGCCAACCCCTCGAAACCTATAGAGGAAGCCCCCTCTTCATGAGGTCCAGAACCTTCCCCACCAGTCCTTCTTGGAGTACGATTTCCTCCGGATTCAACGTGCCGAAGATCTCGTACCGCAAACAACAACAGCAGGTGAGAGACCGTCTCCTCCTCCTTCCTGACACAGTCTCACAAGGGCTCTACATCCACCAATCCCACCTTGTGCAGATGTTTCTTGAACCTACCATGCCCAGTAAACAGGCCCGTTATCAGGACAAATCTGATAACTGCTTAGACCAGGGTGTCTATGGTTCTTCTTCTACACAGCTCTGGCATGACCTTTGCCATGTTTTGCCCCAGTACTTAGCCGCCAGTGACGATTATGCTCTCTCCGAGTCCATTCTCTCAGAGACGCCCTCGCCATGCTTTTGGCTAATCCTAGAACAGGTTCTGGCCCACAGAAGGGAGTATTCGCTCCCTCCCTGGCCAGTTGGTCGGCTATTTCGTTACCTATAATCCCCTTATGCCCCAGCCGAACCCATACTAGCCAAACTTTGTTGTGCCGGGATAATATATCCAAGGAGTCTCTACACTCCCTGACCAGGGAAGAGCTTATTCTGAATGCCCGAAGTGCATTCAGCGCAGCCTGGCTGTCCGAGAAGATGCATATCTCTCTATTCCTAGAGCCCATATGCAAATTCTCCTCAGCACAGTTCTTTATTGCATAAACTTCAGCCTAGAAAACCGTGGAGTATCCACCGAGGGGCCTCGCAATGCGTACCTATATTCCGGCTCCAGTTCCGCAGACCATTTTGGACCCATCCGTGAACCCGGATCCCCAGTTTGGCCCCGTTTTTCCCAACTTTTAGCCCATTCCGATCGTGACGGTAATATCACTTGGAAGGGGAGTTCAAAGTGGAATGTTGGACAGCACTCCTCCCCAGCCATCTTAAAGAAAGGGCCAGGGTCAACCTTCTGAATAATGTCCGAGTGCTTGGCTAGGGAGCTTCTTTGCTTCCACTGGCCATTGTTCATTAGTCTGTACGCATTAGCCTCCGCTTGTATCAAAAGATGCAGCGGAGGCAACCCCAGCAGTACCTCTAGTGCAACCGTTGGGGCACTACAAAATGCCCCCGATATCAGCAGGCACGCCAGCCTTTGCACCCCAGAGAGGTTCTTCCTCGCAACCTGCTGTTCCGTTTTCGGCCACCACACTACTGCCCCGCCCCATAAGTGGTGAGGACAGGTATGATGGTCCGCGTATAGAGCCAGTGGACCATTTTGGGGGAAAGCCCACATGTTTTCCCTCAGGCTCTGGTGATTCCACAGAGAGACTTCTTTGCCTTCTGTGTCACATACTCTAGATGCGTTTCCCAGGTGAGTGTGGAGTCCAACATGATCCCCAGATATTTCACCTGACCTACAGACACCTCTACAGTTCTTCTTAAGAGTTGAATTGGCTAAAACTTCCCACATTCTGATCTTCTGTAAATTAAACCAGGTAGTCTTAGAGGGTTGACGCATCAGTCCCCCCCTTCACCATCGCAGGGACTTCTGTAAGAAGCTCACTAACACAATCTCGTGTCTCTGCCCTAACCACGAACACTCATCTTCCGCGTAACCAAGGACAGAACACCCCCTGCGGTCAAGCTCTACCAGCAGCCCGTCTACAACCATGCACCACAGGAGGGGAGACAAGACCCCCCCCTGAAGGCATCCTCTTGTAGCCGTAGTTTCAAGCGTCTCATCATAGAGGCTAGCTATGATTCTTCTAGTTTTGAGCACGCTGCCAATCCATCTAGTAATGGTCCGATTTTCCCGTGCCTTTCCAGCGCTAGCTTAATTGAGCTGTAGGTCGTGTTCCTGAAGGCACCCTCTAAGTCCAGAAACACCCCCACAGCCACTTTCCTGCCATATACTGCCGCCTCTAATTCTCCTACAAGGGAGTGGAGGGCCGTTTCGCAGGATTTACCCCCCGGGCAGGCATGCTGATTAGAATGCAGGGGCCGCATTTGATGCACCGCCCCCTGATATGCAAGTCTACCAGTTTCTCCAACACTTTCATTATGAATGTGGAAAGGCTGATTGGTCTAAAGTTCTTGGCCTGGGTATGAGTTCTCTTCCCAGGCTTCGGAATAAAGACAACTCTTACAGGCCTCCATGCCAACGGGACATGGTTGAGGGCCACACCTGCCCTCATTACCTGCAAAGAATAGGAGTAAGAATGTCACTTCTCTGCTGTAATAAAGCGGGAAGGATACCATCAGGACCCGGCGATTTAAAGGGCTATAAATCACTTCATCTTATTATATGTGACGCATTCCTTGGCCGCGGTCCAATCCTCCTTGGATCCAGGTCTACCCCCTGGACCCATTTGTGATCCGTCCCGCGGAACCACCGTCGTCACCCTCACGGAACCATGTGCTCCGAGGTATCCATTCCCGCCTCTGTAAAGTCGCCATCAGGTTTCCTTATTGTTCCCAGCGGATTTGCCGGTACCCTTGACAGTATTCTGTGAAGTCTGGCCCCTTCGGAGGTCGTTTCTACCTCCTCGCACAGCCTTCTCCACGAGTTCCTTTTAGCTTTACTAATCGCTAAATTATAAGAGAGCCTCACGGTACTCCTTCCATGTTCATATCTCTTTGCCGCGTTGAACAGCCTTCTCGCTCTCGCGCGGAGGCCCGCCAGCTGGCACCTCTGGTGGATGTTCGCACCACTTCCGCGCAATTGTTCCTGAAAGCATCCAAGATAACTCGCTGCAGTTGATCCGCAACGTCCTCGATGTCATTCTGGGTCTTAAAAGAGCGTTTGACTGAAACGATGTTTTGGCTGAGATCCCGCCTATACGAATCCAGTCCGTTCGCCTGGGATTCCTGAAGGACAATGTTTGCCTGCAGTTAGCCAAGATATCAAACCTAATATACATGTGATCCGACAGTGAGGGTTCCTGGGACACATGCCAGTCTCTCATCAGGGTCGAAATAAAATTAGTCCCTAAGGTCAGATCTATTACCTCTCTACGATTAACATTATAGAAAGTTGGAGTTTCTCCTTCATTCATTATGCATAACTTATTACCACAAAATAAACTCAAGGAGTGACTTACCTCTGTTATTGGTGTCCGTGCTACCCCACACAGTATTGTGTGCAACCAATTATAAGCTGTAGGCCTTTTTCCCTACACCAGGTGACCAGCTTCCGCATCTCCCCTGACGGCGGCGGCGCTATGGAGTCGTACGAAAGATACGTGGAGGCCAGCACTATCTCCCTGGTCTCCGCGTAGCTTAATTCTCATTGCAGTCTGGTCCCTAGAACAAAAGTCCATCAGCAGCAACGAGATTATTTCTCCCCTGATGTAAATACAACTCCCGGGATTTTCCAGGCTACGATCATAAATTATCTTACCTGTTGCTTCTCCAAGCCCCGCAACTCCCCCCGGACCAGCCAGGGCTCCTGGATAAGGGCGATGGAGATGTTTTCTCTAACGAGATACCTGGACAGGGCCGACGATGCTCCCCTACTGTGATGGAGGTTTACTTGAAGTATCCTCCATCGGAACGTGGGTTCCCTCGCCTTCCTGTCCATCTTCCTTGGGCCTAGATATAACCCGGAACCTGACGAGATCCATCCTGAGAAAAACCTCGAGCCCAGCTCTCCTCAGTCTCTCCACGTCGAAGACCAGGGTTTGCCCCTGAGTCTTCACTCTTCTACTGATAAATTTCCAGTCCGCCGTCTCCAAGTCCTCATTTTGGATGCGGAGCTTGTCCAAGACGACCGCTGGAGATGCCTCCCTTAGGGAGCCAGATACCCATACGGACACCTTGGCCGACCTAAGAATAGGTCTGCTTAAACAAAGCATATATGTTTGATGTAATTGTTTTTTTGAAAATAACATCTATGGGGGTATTCTCCTGCCTTACAGTGATCCAATTTCGAGTTTTGTTATACCAACGATAAGGGCATAAACGATGGAAACTGAAGCACAAACGATTTACAAATTTTCAAAGAGATCTGAAGAATATGGTGGACTGGCGAATTTTTATATATATATGTTTTGTTTTTTAATTAAGGCAGTCATCGGTTCCTTCTCAGCACACTATTCGTCTCCGGGCAGTATCTCTCGTTAGAGACAACTGGTCGGTGGAGCTATAGTGGCTCCTAGGAGTTTCAAATCTAAAGGCAGCACTAATCTGGTCTCGAACCCCGTGTGCACATCTAGCACCCTACTCAGATGAGCGTATTATTATCATTTATCTTTGAGAAGGGATCACTTCAGCTATCCAAAGCCTTTCTGGGCCCATATAGTTACCCAAAGAAAAAAACAAGCAGCAACAGGTCTAAGAACAAAAATACATACCTCAGCTAATCCATCCAAGAACATATCGGACAATAACCTTAAGGGAAAACAGCCTAAGCTCTTCCAAAGACTTCCTGTTCCAAAGAAAAGTCCTGGACCTAATTATCTCCCACAAACCAAGCAGTCTGTCAAAGATGGGTGAGTGTTTCTTCTTCTGTCACACAAACTCTACAAAAGAGGTTTGGCATGAACCCCATCACTTATAGATGTTTCCTTAAACCATAGGAGACATTTATTGTTATGTTATCCATATTGTTATTTCATGCGTTTGTAACTAACGATTAAATTCACTGTTTCGGTCGGGAAGATATCTAACAAAATGCCTGAGAGAGAAGCGTCAAAGTCCCAGCAACATCTTACTTTTAGCTCAGTTCAAATCTCCAATGAGCTTAATTTGGCCAGCCTATCCACCTCCTCATTCCTCAAGATTGTTACATTAAATTTTCTCATTTAGTGTATACATGCTCAAGTGCCCCGGCTGAACTAGAGTGGAGACGGGCTGGGTTCAGAGGGTTTTCCAAATAAATGAATAAAACTGCTGAAAAGGAATAATAGGACAAAAAAATATATATATAAAATGAATCAAATTAATATAAATAAAGGGAAAAAGAAAACTGGGCGCCACGCTGTTGAAAATCCAATTATGCATAAATCAATTGGTTAAAAAAAAGAAAAGAAATCGGAAAATCACTTACGGCAACAGCGAACCGTACTAGTGTGTAAGTACTCAGTAATCAATCAGCTGTGCTACTATCTCTGGTCACAATTAATACACCAAGGTTGAAGTGTAGATACATATGTATATAATAAATTATTTATTTCAAAGAACATTTCATACATCAAGGAAAACTCCTGCCTAAATTTTTACAAAAATGATATATATCTCCCTATTCCAGGCCCTGGAAAATATATACTGATAACACAAACAAAATAATTGTATTAATAAGAAAATAATTTGAAAGAAATGAATGCAAATAAATAAAAATGGCACGACGATTATAAGTTTAGTAATATCTAAAAATAACCAAAAAAATAAAAAGTATCATTAAAATAAAAGAAAGTCTTCCAGTCTATTTAATAAAACCAAAACGAAACTATGCAGTACAAATTGTGGAAAATACCTCTTCTATTTCTTTCCACATTTAGATAGCCGCCGGCTTATTTCAACTATTGTTCGTATATGGCTAATTAAATATATATTTAATTTGCTGTGACCAGGTTGTTTTTTTGTTTTTTTTCCTCTTAGTGTCCAAATCCACCTTCTTCTCTGAGGTATTCGGGACGTCTTCTTTTTCAAGACGAACCGTCCAACGGGCAGCACTGAGGAGAGCAAGTGGGTGCTCCAAAAATCCAGCAATGCCGATAAAAAAGAAATTCAAAAGACAGCACTCACAGGAAGAATTACTTTAGCCAAGAGGCGGCTACGAACTGATTGTTCTCTAGCGCATACAGATACAGATGCACGCACGTAGTCGATACACAGTAGTGTTTATATATTAGTCCAGAGTCTTCTATAAGCTTCTTGTAATCTGGCCCTAAATACAGCACAGCCGAACTATAAATTATAAATTTAAAATAAAGTACATTTTTTTTTACTTATTTCAATTTAATGTAACCGTCATTTGCGGCGTTATCAAGATTCCCAAATGACCTGGTTCCCAGACTAAAAGTACATCAAAGCACCAATACTTGGTGAAAGATAGCTTTTCCTGTCTTCTATGAGCCGCGTTAGGTTGGAAAATCATTGTGGTGTGGTTGATCACATTTATTAGTATTTCTTCAATAATGCCTTTTACGTAATTGTTCTGTAAGGAAGATTGAAATAATTGAAAAATGCCACAAATCAAAACTCATACAAAATCTTTATATTTACATTAAATATAAAACATAAAAAAAAATAACTTCAGAGCAGTAATAATAAATTAAATGCTTATTATAAAAGTTTTGTCTTTTCTTTAAACTTAAAGGAAAATTCATACGATATATTTTACAATATTTTTACATAATATATGGCTATAACTGTACAAGTTGAAAACTTAAGCATTACGATATTAATTAGTAAATTATACTTCCTTATCTATCTTAGCAGGATAGAAAGATAATATAACTATTATATTCATTTGCAGAGGATATTCTTATGATTGCATACAGTGGGATTCGAACATGGTGGAACAATATTAAACCTATTTCTTTAACCAAACAATTCAAAATCTTTGCAGGTTGATCTATCAACATGATCAACACATTTAATTCAGCATTCAACACAGTAAATACAGTTCAAAAAAGGGACTTAAGAAATTCATAAACTCTGGATGGTGTTTAATATGTATTGTACTGCAGCGAAACTTCACTTATAGCGGGCACCAATTCGGAAACCAATGCTAAATGTTTTTGACAAGTATCAACTATTTCTAAATAACCAACATTTGAAAAAGATGAATTACAGAAATGAGATGTAACAAAAGCCATTTTTCTAGGGCTTTTTAAGTAGAAAGTAAAGTTTAAAGTTGAGTATAAAATGAAGTTTGTTTGATGGTCTTCTAATTTAGCCTTTGTGTTGCATATG
Organism: Triatoma infestans; assembly: GCA_011037195.1. NCBI lineage: Eukaryota > Metazoa > Arthropoda > Insecta > Hemiptera > Reduviidae > Triatoma > Triatoma infestans. The sequence goes on along the minus strand of JAAEAF010014419.1, from coordinate 105,838 downwards.
TTTCTCTTTAGTTATGTTATACGAAATGCTCTAAATATTTTCTACGCTACGACCACAAGACATTTTATATAACAAAATTCAATTCATAACTTTTGTTCTTTAAAAAAAAAACTTCTAAATATTTCCTTTGCCATCTGCGAACGATTAAATTTCAGTCAGTCCGTTATGTGGAAGGGAGCTAACGCTAAAGCATTGTTTTCAGTGTCAGTGTCCGATTTTTGAAAATGTCCTCGCTATTGAAAGTTTAAAAAAAATTACAAATTGAAAGTTTTCAATAAGATTCTGCTTTATAAGTTTGTCGGGAAATTTAAAAAAAACTGGCCATTATTAAGAAGTGTCCTTTAAGAGAAATTTCACTGTACATGTAAAAACATGATTTCTTAATGCTTTTATTAACAGAATGAACTTATTGACAAGATACAGAACTATAGAAGATTAACACAATACTGGATTTTTTAAATACCAATGTAAAAAATGTGGAGTTTAAAAAGAACAGATACATGATAAGGTATACCGTTTGACCTACGTTTATAAGACCAGTTGTTCTAGTAAAAAACAAAAAAAACTGTAACAAATAAAAACAAAACTATCAAATTTCATATTCCACTATATTTTGCTAGTGTTTACTAAACAGTAACGTTTCATAAAGTAAATTTTATGAGTTTCAGGAGCTGGCTGCTGGCATCAACTTTTTTTCAAAAGAAAAGGTATACATTTTATACTTGTAATAGATATTTTTTTTTCAGCAACTTACTTCGAGCAATTTTTTCATACACGTTTTTATAAACAAAAATCAGAAATTATGGGTACCTAGAAAAAAAGTGTTTGATGCTGCATTTTCTAGAGCCTTACTCCAAATGCTTACAAGCTCTCTCGATTACAGCCAAATATTTTTAAAAAATGCGCTGCACAGCACAAAATGATGATGATCCCATCTGCGGGCGCTGAATAGTAATTACAACTTCCACGGATTTCGTACCCTCTGACAGGATTATTTGTTCTTGGTTTGTGAGACAGGATATATATATATATATATAACGATATCTTTAACCTTGATTTTGATTACAATGAGCTCCATAATTCCAAACAGATTTCACTCTCAAGGGCATAGAAAGTTAGGCAGGCAGTATTTCACCAGACACTGTTTCGTGAACTCAACATTTTCAATATCATTCCACAAATATTACTCCTGCTAAACATAGAAAACGCACCTTTTAACTAGTTTTCTTACTTTTGACTTTTGAAAAGGCACGTATTTACTGCTACCAGTATTAATACATATATATATATATATATGGATATATAGCTATATAGGTATATAGTAGACATATTTGGCACTACCAAGATACTAATATACAAGAAAACAATGAAAAATTACTATGCAAATACTGTTTAAGTTTAAGGCCCGTTTTACCCCATTACTAGAGGCCCCACATTTACTTTAATCCGGAACTGACCAGTAGTGGGTCTAGAAAATTGTAGGATCGAATTACGTTCCCATTCTAAAAATTGTTTAGATGTCACTAGTTCCTGAAACTAAACACAACAATAGGACATCGTATGTGAAAATAGAATAAAATAAGGAAAACGGTTCTCCTAAAAACTTGGTCTATTAACTTTCTATCCGGTGTCTTAACAAAAATAGAAAATCACTAATTTTATAAGTACTTCAGTTTTATCAACTCGCTTGCTATAAACTGCATACATGATTTACTGAATTAAAATTAAATAGAATTAATATCAAACTCAAAAGGCATTGCTCTGATTATTTACATGATCTTAATTTACATTTCATGCGATACTGTGATGAAAAATAGTTAGACATGATTTCTTTGCAGAAAACAACTATATAAACAATTTTAAATGCCCTTAATATAAAAACAACATTTAATTAACCTAAAATGATGAAATATCACCGCCTTAAACATGAAATCTTAATTAATATTGTGCTCTTAAATACTAAATGGAAGGCACTGCGAAGAATTTCGAAGTATGAAAAACCATTCATGGAAGAAGAGATAAAAAGAAGTGCAGTAGCTAGTGCTCCGTTTGCGGTAGCTATCTATGATACTTCATCCGAAAATTCTTAATATTGTTTAACAAAACAAAAAAAAAGAAGCATTAGGCCTAACTTCTGCAATTAACAATTTCCTAATTTATATCATTCATCAATATGAAATACAAACCACAATTTACTTGAGAAGATATTATAGAGTTTACAATGCCATTATTTGTTATTTAAATTCTTTTTCTCTACTTTATATGGCAAGAAATAATTCAAAAATATATACATATTAAATGGTAAGAACCAAATTTCAGAAGATTTACAAAGCAGGAGGTCTATTGTTGTATTCACCATGACTTGAATGTGAATCAGCCACGGATCTACCATCTCCTTCATCTCTTGTCTCATGATTATCATTATAGAAGGCTTGCAGATCAAGTGGTGGTGAGCCAGTGTCCAATGATGGTAGAAGCAATTTAGTAAGAGGTGGTGCTAAGCCTAATACTGTTACACGTTCGTGATAAACCTCAGATATAGTAGGACTCAACTCTCGATTCAGTCTGAAAGTTTAAATATTTACATAACAAAACAATAAAAACGCATATTATAAATCAGTGAATAAAATATGAAAAAAAAAATACCTTGGTAGATGAGCAGGAGGTATTTGGTCATGCAGTGGTACTGAAGGAGGGCTGTCTGAAGATGATCGTCGTTCATGTTCCGTGGGGAAGTACAACAAATTTGGATCGCCAAGATAGAACTTTGATATTCCTTTTGTATTATGACAATTGGCTTCTTCCTCTGTGGCACCATCACCAGCAGAAGCTGACGTTGATAAAGATGTAACTCTTTTACTTTGTGGTACTTGATGATACATTGAAGGTGGTTGTTTCCTCGAACTGACAGGTGGTAAAGGTGGTAAACGTCGCAGTACAGTGGCATGACCACTTTCCCATTCAGTAGCTGATGATGATGATGAGGAATCGGGTGACCTGTGAATAAAGTAATATAGATTTACCAAAACTTCTAAATCTAATTAGAACTGTCGGAGGGGTCTTCAAGGATAGAGAACACTAAGTTAATCAGAGGACACACTGAGCACATTTTAGCCTCAAAATCTGTATAAACCGCAATTTTATTTCGATTCAGGTTTTTTCAGAAAGGCAATTCAATTGTACTACAGCAGTTTCCAGTTGGAATTCACAAAATTGAAATCGGAAGAACAATAGTAGAATTAAAAGAGAGAAACAACACTTAGACTTTCGTTCCCTTTGTTTTGTTCACCACAACCACTCAAATTTCGACAAAAGGTATAAAATAAATAGTAATATCGCTAAAATATAAATAAATTACAACCTTTCCTCATTAGGCTGTTGATTTGCATCAAGTTTGGTGTCAGCCATTGCAGAACAGATACTACGAAGTCTTACACCATTCTGATTGCAACGACTTGGATCTGAAGAAATCTGTTGTGTAACTACAGGAGGACTGGGAGTGAATGCTGCGTCACTTTCCCCTCCTCCAGGTCTTCTTGTCTAAGAAAGTTGAATAGAATAGAAAGATATGTCTACTGAACAAAAAAAGGAAACACAAGCTTCTCTAATAATACAAATAAGACATAGTACAATGTACCGTCTGTTAGGAGTTGTTTATATTTATTTAAGATTGTGAATACTATAATTATTGCTATGATTATTATTATTATTTATCTTTAATAATTTACTCACTTTTGTACACATATAAATTTAATATATTTACATTTTACATAGCCAAAAAAATATATAAATAAATAGCTATTTCTTTCCACGAACTAAAAATTAAACAACATGACAGGTTACAGTTTACTGATCCAGTTGAGTGAAAATGACCTTGCTCCCAGGTCGAAAGCTCAATATTGTATAATAAAGTGTTTTATACAAATTAAGGGCTTTTTGTCATTTAATTTTAACCACCATATTTTGTAAAAGCTTCTAAGCCTAATCAAAAAAATCAAACCTGTAGTTCTAAAAATTAGTTTTTTTTTAAGAAGTTCCTACATAAACCCGCCTCTTTAACGCAGTTACTCAATTTGATCCAATTTTTTTCCATTTAATGTTATTATTATTTCTACTCTGGAAGATTTTCTGTTTTAAAAAACTTTTTTTTTGGTAGCCTTCAAAAAAGAACCTCAGCTATCTAGAACACTCATTTTATTAAGCTGTTATTTTGTTATTAAACAAAAAAAAATTACCAGTAAAGTATGATCAGTTGGAGGACCTGTACGGCCATCAGGTTCGCCTCTCCGACGAATATATGATGTAAATGCACCTTGTGCACGATGCTGACGTAATGTCAGAAGTGGTGCCTGCTCTGGACTTACACCAGTAGTTGTCTCAAGAGACGGTAAACTTTCAGCAGAACTTGTAGAAACAACACTTAGACTTTCGTTACCGTTGTTTTGTTCACCACAATCACCTTCTGAAAGTAATTTTCATGTCAACTAATTAATATTGTACCATGGAAGGTAGGAAGAACTGTGTGAAAAGTCTAACTATATAACTATAATTAAGGTCTAGTTATATACTCACCAAATGTTTTCAATTTATTTGAACTTTCTTCTGAAATTCCAGAGTGTAAATTTTGGGACTGATCTTTATTTTCATTATTATTCATTCCCTTATTACTCACATCACATTTTACAGAATTCTAGAAAATAATTATTGAATAAAACATGTGCCGATAAGCAGCGTAATTAAATTAAATCATTGCGCTAGAGTAACCATCAATTGGAAAAGGGAGTAAAATTCATTGTAAAATTTTGATTTTGAAAAAATATCTAATGAAAACACACATACGACTTTTTCTTAATACAATTCTCAAAGTTTTAATTGACGAATTTTCATCACATATGAAATGTTCACTACATTTTTAATTATCTTAAATCAGGCCTTTCGAACCTGCGCCCGCGGAACAATTTCAATGGCACTTAATCTGATAGTCTAAAATTACTTTTTAAAATAATTTTTGAAACATTTTTATTGTGTATAAAAAAAAAAAATGATTATTTAATAATTTTTTGTTCTTTTTATTGAATATTATCTTTAAAAAACTGAACTGATTCGTATCAAACTGACTGTTGTTGGTCCAAATCAATTTTTCATGAATTTCGAAAATTATTCAAAAATATCTGGCGGCTTCAAATTAATTGTTTTCTTATGAATTATTTATTAAGTTTGAAAAGAATGAATTTTTATGTTTGCACTTATTGAATGGCTTATTGATATACATAACATGATAACCGCAAACGATTTTTGAAACAAAACTAAAAATAAATTTGCATTTGAAATTAAATTTTTCTTCAAGGAAACAATAATTGCATCACAATCTTTAGTATTTAGAAGACGGGAGAAAAAAACCAAACAGGACTTATACAAGTGAAGCCACATTTTCAATAATGCAATAAGAAAAAATAAATTTATATCACACTTAAAGGACGAAAACTTAAAAGATTGAGGGTATTTGTATTCAATATACGTCTGATTTTGAAAAATTGTGTAATTAAGAAAAATATTTCATCTTACCATTAAAATGTATTAACTTTTTTTTTTAGATAAGTGTGTTTATATGTAGTGCTATTCATTGTTATAATAAATTCTTTATATGTATTCAGTTTTGTATTTATATTTAACATTCTCTTGCGTTTGTTGAATTAAATATAATATTGTAAATAAATAAAAATTTAATAAAATTTCAACTATTTATTTTATCAGATTATTATCAATTTTCTCAAAAACTGGCGCAGGCAAAGCCAGTTTATAATTCTTCTCTGCGTCTGAAGTTATGCCTATACTTAATTAGTTAATTTCCTCATTAACTCACCCAAAACAAACAAATAACTCATTGCGGCCACGTACCTGACAGATTTCATATTGTGAAGAGGCTTGGGAAGACGGTACAATTTCATAATGTTGAACTTGCTTTGTATGTCGTCCCTCGCTACGAATTGAATCAAGAAGCAACTGTGCTTGGTCAAGTTGGGCTGAAAATGAATCAGTAGCAATATTGCTGCTAACATTACGATATTTCATACAATCAGCTCCTTCTGCCAAAGTAAGTGCTTTCTTTAGATGAGTCACTGATTTATTTGTGTTTCCCATTGCATGCTCAACTCTACCTGCAATTATAATCAAAATCATTGTGAACTCTTTTGCACGAAAGAGTCAAATGATTTAATTTATTTAAAAAAGTAGCCATTTTATATTACCTAATGCTGCATGAGCGATAGCTCTAGCCCTCTGGTCACCAGCTTGTGCGGCTGCCCCAAGACTAGCTTGGAGTTCTTTGCCAGCAGAAGCTAAGTCTCCTAAACCTTCATGTGCGGTAGCCAAATCCCAATGAGCTCTAGCCTGCACAGCAGGTGGCCCAATTTCATCTACAAGATCTGCTTCCCGGCGAAAGAATGTAAGTGCCCGAGCATGATCGCCGAGCGCTGAATAAACTTGTCCCAAACCGCTGGCAGCTTCACACTCACACCACCTATCCTCAGTTTCTCTACGATTAAATTAATTACTTTCTATTAAAAAAAAAAAAAATTCTTGTGTACTTCAAGAAAGAATAAACTTCGGAGTAACTTAAAGATATTTAAAGAGAATCGAAGTAACTCAAGCAATGAATGTATTGGGGCTGGGGAAAAAGCCTTACAATTTATCTTCTATCAAATTACCTTGCTAGCGTCATGAGGCTTTCTAAATATGACACAGCTCTATCAACTTCCCCAAGTAACAGGTATAAATTCCCCAATTCAGCTAGACATGATGCTTTTGCTTCATTAGAATCAAGTTCTTCAGCAGCTGCAAGTCGTTTTTCAAATGAAGCTGCAGCTTCCACTAAGTTACCCTGTCTCTTGTATGCATTGCCAAGACCACGATAAGCTCTCTCTAAGTCTCGAGCAGATTTTGTTTTAAGTGCCACAGATACATGTTCTAAATGACATTTTATTGCTTCTTCTGTATCGCCTAAAGCATCATAGCAATCACCTAAATTTCCAAAAGCTCGCCCCTGTAAAATTTAGTTAATTATAATGCACGGTAAACTGCTTTTACATAAATACATCCTAGAATAATATTTTAAGGTAAAACTGCTGAACTGAACTAAACTGCTGTGCAAAATTAAAGTACTCAAGACATTCATTAAAGATATTTTCTTTAAAGTAAGATGTTTTAATATTAATAGGCAGTAAATATAAAATATGTAAAACAGGAAATAACAGGTCTGCAATATTTTAACAAGGTAAAGAGACAAATAGTTTGACTATAACTGTTTAGTTTGAATTTAAAAATAAAAATACAAAATGTTTATTTTGCCTGCCTACTGCTTCTTTTATTGAGTGTAATTTATTAGGCATCGAGAAAATTAAATTTCCAAATTATTCTTGGATATGTCATCCAGTTCCTTTTCTAGAATAAACTTAATTTTCAGACTACTTTCTATATGATTTTAGATATATGCTACTAATGAAATCGGACTGCTTGATGAAGACCTTAGAAACGCATAGCAATCCCTTGAAAAATTGAGGGATGGTTTGAAACAGTTCAAATTGCCTTCAATAATTCCTGAAAATGACATAATTTATTCTTAGAAAATGTTTTCTGTATAACGCAGAACTCTTGAACCCGATATGTCCAGAGTCGCTCGATCTTTAGCTAGAGTTTACTCCACAGATGCCTCCAAACAAAGTTCACATCACATTTTGCAATCCAATTGCTTAGGTTGTAGAATATGTGTTGGACTGGTCATTTGCTCAATCAAAGGAACAATCAATTTGCTTACTCTGGACAAAGGAAGACTTGACCTGAATTGATAAGACACGATTAACATCCGATGAAAGAAAAAGCGAAAATGGTCTTAAAATGGCCAATGAGAATGATATGTTTAGTTATCCCCTTCATACTGAGTTCTGGTTTCATAAAACCTTATAACATAATAACATAATTTGTTTGGCGGGCGTGAAGAAAGTGACTTTAAGCGAACGTTATGTGGCAAACATTCTATAAGCAAATGTGATGGTATTTACGTTATTTATTAACGACAGTTCTAACTGAATGCTGACAATTCACCTTATCTGTCTCAATAACTTTAAGAAAGTGGTAGGGTGGATCATAAAGTCTCAATCACTAGTCCAGATTCTAAAACCTTTGTGGATTTCTTTAGCAGACCGGAAGAGGTTCAAGAATCCATTCTGTACTTCCAAAATCTTTTAAACACTCAGAATGTTTAGAGGGAAGGAATGGAACACCTCCGAAGGACGAAAACATAATTTTCTCAATGCCTAATGGATAAAATATAATAAAAGAGCAGAGAAACAAGAGGGCATAGAACACTTGATATTTTAATTTTTAAAGTCCATTTCTTTAATTTTGAAAACTCTTTGTGTAAATACTTTATACTTATTGCACATTAATATTAAAACACAAATTTGATTAAAGAAAATTAAGAAAATAAATTTAATTAAAATCTTAAGCGCGGCAAAAATTTTGCACAGCATTTTATAATTCTGCATTTTAAATTTAATAGAATATACCTTATCTATAAGTGCCGTCGGTACTGTCAGCTGTTCAAGAGTAGCAAGCTGTTGTTCAAAGAACCCAATGGCATCTTCATAATGTCCCATATTAAGCCTTGCAATGCCCAAATTTCCAAAAGCTTGAGCTTCTACAACTGATTCTCTTAATTCTTTAGCTCTATCGAGCTGTTCTTCATAGCATTTAATTGCGTGAGTATAATTGCCAAGTGACATGTGTATTGCACCTAAATTACCATGAGCTCGACATTCGCCCTTAATATCACTCATCTCTTGTCGCACGGTCAATTCCTATCGAAAAAAATTATTAACTCATGCTTTAAGATTAAGGTTATCACAGCAGGGGTATTCAAAATATTATAATTCAAAAAGATAAGGTACAAAATTTTAAGTAAATTAAACTCTAGGTCTCCTTGTGGATATTCACTTGTGTGATCTTTCAGGTTTCCCACAGCAAAAATCTAACTAAAGGTCCGTAACTCATCTCATGGCAATTTGGGCGTAACTTTGGTTTATACCAATCCATTGACGGGTTCTCAACTCAAAGATTCTAGTGTTTTATATTCACTTCTATAGTTAGAATGACCCACGGGACAGAGGTCTGGTGGGCTTAAAACCTTGCAATTGAAAGTAGTGGCGTATAAAAGCTTGCATGACAACAAGTGCCATAGGAACAATCCTGTAACCTTGGAGTCTGCCCCACTCCACGTTTTTCTTTCGTTCAGGTATGGTCAAAACCATGATGGCTGGGATATGAGGGGGCAAGCGACCATAGCTCCTGATATTAAGAACCAAGGGTTATTTGAAGAGAAGGAGGCACAGTCTGCCCACCGACACCATTGCTCCAAACTGTTGCATTGATAACCTTTCAAAATCACTATAACCAAAAGATAATCTTGGATACGTGGACTGCCAAAAACAAGGGAGTCAGGTGTTATATAACGGAGGTTCAATGTTTAGGTAGCTTCCACAATATTTCCGGCCAACTCCTCCATTAATCTTTACTAAACTCCATGCCCACCTGAGTATGAAATGCGAGTGCTTTATCAAAACATTTCAGCTGTCTGTTGGCCAGGCCAAGATTTCCATAAGCTGAAGCTTCCAAAGATCTTTCTCTAGCCTCTCTAGCGAATGTAAGCTGCCTCTGATACATCTTAATCGCCTCTTCTATATCACCAGTTTTCATGAGAATATCACCAATATTTCCAATAGCTCGAAATTTTCCAGATAAGTTCTTTGTCATGTGAGCTATTGCTGTAAAATGAATTGATTTTTTACTTTTTAAAACAAACGTTTTAAGTTAATGGTAAGTGATAGTTATTACTTACCGAGGAAATATTTTTGGCAGTGTAATGCTGTGTCATAATTTCCAAGAGCAAAATGGGCCAACCCTAAATTACAATATGCTCGTCCCATATTCATCTTGTCACGTAGATCTTTTGCAAGAGCAAGATCCTGGTCATAGTATCGTACAGCCTCACGGTAGTTACTCAAGCAATAGTGGGCATAACCAAGTAAATGGCACGCCTTACCTTCACCTTCAACATCATGTAATTCCTGACAAATCAGAGCAACTGTTTTCATTAAAATGTCAATACAAATTTCAAACAAAATACAATTAATTAAAATTTTATTCAAATTTTTTCAATGCATGTCCTTCTATATCCATAAAATTTCAGACAACGATCAGCGTTGTCATAGACTCATTCTCCAAATTAATTTAGGAAAACACACATACAAAGTTCGTTAAGAACTTTTTTCTTCATACTGACAGGACTTAAAACATACTTCTGGTGAAAACTCAATTCCGAAAATTTGACTGGTTCGCAATACTTCTATTTTCAGTCGTAGGAGAAACTAAAACATTATTTAATAAAAGAAATTACAGATAGAACTATAAATTACCTGTGAAATCATTAGATAGTTTTCATAATATGGTACAGCTTGAGAAAATTCGGCCCTTGAACTATGGCAATTTCCCAGATTCAATAGTGCACATGCTTCACCGGCAGTATCTTTCAACTCGCGAGCAATATTAAGATGCGCTCGGTAATGGAACAATGCCATTTCATGAGCTCCCAAAGCTTGATAGGCCACTGCTAGATTGCCATGGGTTGAAGCTTCAGAACTGCGATCTTTCACTTCTTTTGAAATCATCAATTCTTGCTTATGATACTTGATTGCCTGTAAGACATATTTGATATTGTCATATACATAGTTGGGAGACTAACAAAAGAATAAAGTGAAGAAATTTCAATTAAATTTAAGAAAGAATTACTTGTTCATAAAAGGCCATTGCAGAATGTGCGTTTCCTATGTTTCCATAAGCTCTACCCATACCAGCTTTATCATTGAGTGCTCTGGCAATGTTCAAATGGGCTTGATGTAATTTTAGCGCTGCATCATGCTCGCCCAGAAGCTGATAAACTATTCCTAAATTGGAGCAAGCTCTTCCTTCACCCACACGATCTTTCATACTTAGAGCCATTTCCAATTGCTTTTCATGCCATTTTTTAGCCTTAAAATTTATCATTTTAAATTAGTGATATTCAGTTACTCTGACCATTTAACGCTATTCTTTATTTGGAAAATGCAATAATTTTTTACTTAAAAAAGAAAAAATATCCAAATTTTTACAATAAGATTTAAAATCATTTCTAATTCAATAACCTGATGATAATCCCCTGCACATCTTGCTGCATGGCCAAGACCTGCAAACGCTCTGGCCTCCACAGCTTTATCACCTAATTCTTGCGCAATTTTTAGCACATTTTCATGGTAAATTATTGCCTGAGCAAAATTACGCCGATAATGATGCGATGAGCCAAGATTACTGTAAGCACGAGCCTCTTCGACCTATGGAAATGACCCAAAGATTAAAAAGAAAAATATAAAATTTAATAACAGAGTACTGGAAGTCATCAATTCTTACTGAGAATCAAGTAGTTAAAAGTGAATCATATCAGAATTTGGTGTATTTATAACTTTAACTTTCTCAGTAAAAACTAAGATCAGAATAAACAGGTGAACTTCGAAAATAAAATTCAATTAAGAAGAAGGCTTCTGACGATTGAAAACTGACTCTCTAGAAAGCATACCTTTGGCTTGAGTCCATACTATAGCATAGCAAAGATATTCCGAGTTATATCCTTAAAAAGTTCTTCCTACTCGCATACAATGAACTTCCTCGGTAGAAATAAAATAAGAAATCTGGTGTAAAACACGTGCACGACTTCTCTTACTCCAATTATAGTTAAATCAAGAAATTTTCTTTAAAACTGCCATGTTACAATGTTTAGTTGAGCTAGCCATAAAAATGGTGTAAGGAGTTTACTTGTCCCCTTGTGAGTGGTTTATGTGAAGCTCTTTATAACTCGTTAAAGAATCTCAAATACCTATTCTGTAAAATCGCACTTCAGCCAAACGATTTTCTTCAAATTTAGAATTCTATCATAATTTCTTATGTGTATTAATATTATGTAGGTATTAAAACCATATATTATTATACTGAAATAGTACTTTAGAGGAAAGCATAACGCTATTTTCACACAGAACCTCCTAAAAATAAATTTTCCCGGGAAAATGTTTCAAATAACAATGATAGGTATTTATGTGTGTGTAGATAGTATATGAAGTGTAAAGAATATCCTTGTATCCGTTTTCAAGAAAGTCACGAAAAACTGGAAAAAAAAAATTCAGTAAAGTCGACTTCTGGTTGATGAATTTTTTCCGAAATTTTGTGTCTGATGCGGTGGTAGAAACTGAACGGAATAACATTCGTTTTTGAGTTATTCTGTTACACACCCACACAAATACAGACCAATTCGCTAAAAAACCCAAAGGACCCTAAAACATGTATTTCCGGTGAAAACTCAATTTTGAAAATCTGGCACGATCGCAATACTTCCTCTTACTAGGAGTACGATAAAGTAAAAATGTGATGTAAAATACTCACACGAATGTATTTCTTATGGAAAAATTTCTTAGATTTGATCTTCTTACAACACACTGATAATTCCTATTATTACTCAGAAGGCGTTCAAATGCATGTAATCTAGATAGGGAGATTAAATGTGAAAAAAGAAGATTTGGGGGAAGAATAGTGTATGTTTCCTCAAAAAAATCATTTTATTTGTTTAGATTCTGAAATCTAAACAAAACAGAGCATTTAGTCAAAATTATAAGTTTGAAGAAAATTTGTTACTTAAATCCTGTAAACTGCAGTAAGAGAAAGTCGTGTGAGTGTTTCACCCAGATTTTTTTTGTAACCAATTTCTTTAATTCATGAACTATGTTAATTTCATATAATATAATTAAATAGAATTAATATCATTAGTCATATACTCATTATAATATTTAAACTGAAATAAGAAACATAATAAATACCAAGTTCCCAAGTCTTCTGGCCAGCCGAAGGTGCTGAGTATGACAATCAACTGCACTCTCAAATTCACCCATTGCCAAGTAAACTGCTCCAACATTTCCAATTTCTCTTGCTTCTTGAAGTCGGTCACCCATTTGTTTAACCAATTGTACGCATTGTTTATGGGAGGCTAAAGCATTGGGATAATCACCAATGGCTGTATAAACGTGACCTGAACAACAACAAACAAATGTTAGAAAAGCAAACATCTTTTTATTTTATTATTTATTTAATTTATTGCTACATAGCGATAGGTTTTGAGCAAGCAGCTAAGCCAAAGGTTTATACAAATACATAACAAGCTTACATTACTTTGGCTTATGTACACAATAGTAGGTAAATTAAAGAAGAAACCTCCTAACTAAATAAAAAATAACTACTTTTGCATTTCTAAACAAATATAATACATTCTGTAATAAACAAAACTAAAAAGAAGTTGCCAATTAAGTGTATACATAAATAAAAATATATCTAGCAATATAATAATATGCTAAGGCTTATCTTACAGTTGAATGAACACTGATTCTGACTGATTTTGTGTATATTATTAACCTAGGGAATTTCAGCCCCACGACTGTACAAAACCTAAACATAATATACAATTGCAATTGCTGAAATGAAATTAAAATCGCAATGTAGGAACGAAACAATAATATTCCTGGTAAACCAGATGTGCAATCTTTAAGAGCAAAGTTGTAGTTTTATATACAACATAAATGTACATTTATCTATTCACCAGGTACAAAACTTTTTATTCTGACTGGTCGCTTACAATAAAATAGACAGCGTTGATTTGTTCCACAGGTTTTATTGAAAGCGCTTCAAAGGAAACATCAGTTTGCAAAGATGGTTAATATTTTCTCTTAAAGGTTGTAATACTTCACAATAAAAAAAAAATCTGGTGTGAAACACTCACACAACTTTCTCTTACTCCAATTCTCAAAATTGTAATTGACAAATTTTATGATTTGTGCACCAAATTTAATGAAATTTGTCGAAAACTGAAAAAACTATTCAGTTAAAGCGCACTTCCGGTTTACTGATTTCCTTTAAACTCGGAATTTTGGTCATCTATTTATTTCTAATTAATTTCATTTGCATGATAGAGTTGTATAATCAAGTATGATACCACTTTAGACGAAGCTATAATCCTACCCCTCTCCTAAAAGTGCCCTTAAATGAATTTTTCCAGAGAAATGTTTTATATAAAAGTTGTACTTCTTTAAATGTTTAGTTTATATATGAAGTTTCAAGGAAATCATCGGTGCCATTTTTGAGAAAATCGCGAAAAAGTCAAAAAATCATTTAGTAAAGTAAAACAAAAGCACTTCCGGTTATCCGATTTTCCTCAAACTCGGAATTTCAACAACATATTTAATTCTAATTAACATTATTTAAATGACCGAATTGTATAATAAACTGAAATAGCACTTTAGAGGTTAACCTAACCCACCCCTCCCCAAAAGTGCCCTTAAATGAATTTTCCCAGAGAAATGTTTCAAATAAAAGTTGTAGCTCCTTGTATATGTAGTTGATGTACAAGTTTAAAGAAAATCGTTGGAGCCATTTTTGAGAAAAACGCAAAAAAGTAAAAAAAAACAACTAGAAAAGTGGTACTTCCGGTTGAGGAATTTTGACCGATAACGCAAGTCAGATCGCATGGTGATACCTAAAGGAATATCAAGTTTCAGCTTTCTACGGTTTTTCGTTTTTGAGCTATGCTGTTCACATACATACACACACACACACACACACACACAGACCATTTGCTAAAAACCACTTTTTTGGACTCAGGGGACCTCAAAACGGATATTTCCGGTGAAAACTCGTTATCGAAAATTTGACACGATTACAATACTTCCTCTTACTAGGAGTAAGAGAAAGTAAAAATGTAAAACCGAATCAAAAGATCCTACTTTACAAATCATACAGATTTCAGTAGAATCGAAATTATAGCTAGATTATTAATATACAATTGAGAACGCGCTAACCTGCCAAATCTTAGCTGGCCAGTTACTCTTACTTTGTTAGTATTACTAACCAAATATAACTGTCCAAATACAAAATTACTAACTAATGTATAAAAACAATTTTATTGACTATTTAGTGAATTGTATTTATCCTCGAAGATAAGATTTATTTAAATAAATTTATCTTTCAATAAATACATTTTTAATTATTCTTAATTAATAAAAAGAAAAAAAAGAAAAAATAAATATGGCACCAACCTAATGAGGTAAGAGCAGAAGCTGCCGCTTGAGTATCTTTGCACTTCATGGCAAGAACTAGCTGATAACGATGCGAAGTAAGTGCTTCACGGTAGCTTCCTTTGCTAAAATATGCAGAACCTAAATTACCATGAGCCCGGCACTCACCACTAGTATCCCCGAGTGATTTTGCTACCGTTAGGTCCTGTTGCATATAGCTGATAGCCTACAGTAAAATATGAGTATTAAACATACATAATACGATAAGTTACATTAGATTCCACTGAATGTAGTACAATGTTTATAAAACCTTATCTAAAGAGTTAAGCGCCCAATATGCTGAAGATAACGCTGAAAACACTGATCCTCGCAATTTAAGTGAACAAGTGCCAATCTTAAGCGCAGATTCAAGCACAATTACAGCTGGTGAATATTGGCCAGCACCAAGAAGTTCTTGTCCAACTACAGAGATTATTACAAATGCACAAGTGTCAAGCCTCATAGCCCGTAATTGCTTCAAAGTAGGTTCGAGGGTGTCTGTAAACAAGGAAACATTTGATTTGAAACATACACATGATTTTGAATTTTTACTCTAAATTAAATATAGCCCAAATTTTTCCCCCCTCGCTATGACTTCGGCTATTCTGCCCTACTACGTCGCACGGCCTACTATAAAAAGGCTGCGCTGGTGACTATGTGGTTCGTTTAGTTAGATATCCAGGGGGCACGTGAGAACAATCTCTGTCGCGAAAAAATTCACCCCCATGAAGTGTAATAATATACGAAATCTAATGCTACAGATTTCTCAGAATCACTTTTTTTCGGGAAAAATTTGTGAAATAATATCTGTGCAGTTAGCATCCAGGAAGAATCCGCAAGTGGAAAAAAATGGCAGCTTCTGACGACAAATGAAGGACAAATCCCCCCCTAAATTTGTTGCGCGAGAAAAAGTGTCTCTTTTTAGGCTAATAGCGAACCACGATTACCTAAATAAGCACCTTAAAAAAAATAGGGGTAGTCAGTCGACTCGTCTTTATGCTCGTCATGTCAGTCATTTGGAAAAAATGGACGCGAAGCATTTACTGCAATGTCCAGCTCTCTGTAGCATTCATAAGAACACCCAGCAAGATTCGTTGGTTTATAGATATTGAGTAGCAAGACGCCAAATGGGTTTTCTGCCGACGGTAGGCGTACGATAAAAAAAAAAAAATTAGCATTTCAAAATTAGAGAACTCGTTATAGCCGTTTTCAAGGCAAAAATTAATTTTCTTGGGAAATTGTTTCAAATAAAAGTGATAGGCAATTTTGCATACAAAGTTTAAAGAAAATCGTTGGATTTTCGAAAAAGTGGAAAAAAAAATACATTCAGTAAGATCGTAATTTCGGTTGACAGGTTTTGACCAAAACCTTATTGTCACATGCGGTTAAGGTATATTAAATATCAAATTTCATTTTTTAAGATATTCACATACGTACACACACACACACACATACACAAAAACATTCGCCAGAAACATTTTTTTCGTATTCATGGATCTCAAGCCATATATTTCCGGTACAATTGAATTTCAAAAATATGACAGTTGTAAGAGAAAGTAAAAGGTGCCTGTAACAGTTATTCATGTGATTTTTCGATGTAAAGAATGCAGACAGTTGAAGTGATATTGTTATGAAAAATTCAAAAAATCCTTCATACAATTACCTTTCAGCGGTGATTTAAGAGACGCTTCAACAAGCCCAGATAAAAGATGAGTAGATTTAGGATCCTGAGAAAGACCAGAACTGAAAACAGCCAAGGCATCACCATGTCTCCCGAGGCATTGCAAAGCCACACCTTGACGGTAATATGCCTTAAAGAAAATTCAACAGTAAAACACTTAATCATTCAGGCTTCCGCGGCCCGTAGTCATATAAAACACTTAGGACTTCGGATTGAGACAGCGTCATTTGGTTTGTTGTAAACTATTGACGCGGTCTCAATCCGAAAACCTAAGAGTTTTACAAAATAGTTATTGTTTAATACAGATACACAAAAAAAATATTTAAAATTTATCTTTATACCTTAGGCCAAGTTGGATTGAGATCCCTAGCTTTGGTAGCATCAACAAGTGCTTGGGAAAATTGGCCCATCTTCAGGTAAGCTGCTGATCTATTTGAATATAGGATATGATTGTTTGGATCAAGTGCAATGGCATCAGTATAGAGTCCAACTGCTTTGGCATAATGGCCAGCTTGACAAGCCTCATTTGATAATCGTACTTTCTCAATAAACATCGACTTGCTCGCAGCAGGTAGCTCCGAAGTGCCTTCTGGCTCCGCCTATAAATAAAACAAAAATCTTGCGTTAACACTCACATAACTTTCTCTTACTACAATTCTTATAAATGACAATTTTTTTTCAAACTTCAAATTTTTACTAGTTTTATAAATGTCCTCAATGTTATAAAATGGTAGAATCTAAATCTAATAAAAACTACATTTTAGAGAAAAGTATAACCTCTCCCGCGCCTAAAATCACTTTTAAAAGAATTTTCTCTGAAAAGTTTTTAATAAAAGTGATAGGCACTGCATATATAGTCAGTATAACAAATTTAATAAAATATATCGGTGTTTTTATGAAGAAAATAGCAGAAAACTGAAAAAAACTGTTCAGTAAGAAAACACTTCCGGTCCATCTTTTTTTTTCTAACTCGGAATTACGGAAATATGTTTAATTCTAATTAATATTATTTAGATGAAGGAAATATATAATAAGCACTTTAGAGGAAAACATAACCCGTACACTAAAAGCCCCATCTTTAAATCAATTTTCCTGGAATGTTTCAAATTAGAGTTGTAGCTAGGTCTCTGTATCTGTAGTAGATATAGCTATGTTCATTGGAACCGTTTTCGAAGAAATCGCAAACAAGTGAAAAAATCCATTCAGTAAAATGTTACTTTCGGCTGAAGAATTTTGACAGATAATTTCCTGTCGGATCCCATCATGATATCCAAACGATATGTTAAGTTTAAACTTTTCTGTTTGAATTTGACAAGGTCGCAATACTTCCTTGTATAAGGAGTAGGAGAAAATATCAATACACACAAATAACTGTAAGGCACTAAATGTCATAGCAATGTTTTTCTGAGTGTCTCCTACAAGCCAGCACTAGCGACCCGACCTGTAACACCACAAAACGTGAGTGCTAGATTATATGTATTTAAATCTGAACTTCAACACAATTTTTCACAATAATATTATGACTATTGTTCGTTTAATGAGTTCAATTGAACTCAATTGGCTTGTATATTAACCAAATAGGAAAACTACATTTGTAAATCTATAATAAAGCCTATATTCAGTGCCTTTAGACCAAAAATACATAGGTTTCATAATTTTTATATTTTAAGGGCATATGATTTCTTCGTAAAGAAGCTTTTTAAAGTATTTACAAAGCTGGTTAAATAATCTGTTCCACTGTGTGACATTGTCGGGCACATCATCATTACGATATGATTGAAATACTCTCGTTCATGGCATCTCTTACATAATGGAGAGATCCTCTGCTAAATGTTTTGTAGGTAAGCACCGTAAACTGCTTGGTTCGGAATTCAGTATAATTGATTTTGTCGCTACCTATTTGTTTGTGACCAATCCCTTAAAACTATTTGTTAGGTTTACCAACATTAGGCACATTAACTTGTACAAGTCTCCTTTATTTGAATTACTGTACTTTAGTTAGTAATCATCGACCGGCGTTCGGGCGTTCGCTCATTAACTCTGTTTTAACAGCCTGAGATCATGTTGACTAGCATCTTTCAGACAGGGAGCACTTTCAGCATCACCAGAGACATCCACGCGCATGCGCACGGTGTGATTTGAAAGAGCTAATCGACGTGATCTCACTGTCAAAACCTCCTTATAATAAGCGAAAGCGCGAAACAACTCTCCAGTATCGCATGGATAGTCTAGAGTTTTGTTAATTCTTGAAAGATAACAATTATTGTAATTTCCAAGTGTTGAAATTGTTATTTTTGAAAACTGCGTTGTTTCGTAATAATTGTGCAAAAAAAAAATATATCGCATATTTTAGTGTGTAACGTTCCAAACGGGTATTTCCGGGCTTATTTAGAAAGGAATTGTTTATTCTTTTGACCAAAGGAATCCATTTTACTGAAATATATACACTTGGAAAATATTAACTACTTATTTAAAGATCTTCTAAACGGATAGAAAAAATATCAGCTTACGAAAACTTCAATTTGCTTGAAACCACATCAAATAGAAACATTAAGATTTATTAACATTGTTCCAATGGATGAGTCAAAAATTGTCCTTACGTCATGACTCAATCACTGCAAGAATTACCAGAATAATTATGGAGTGATACAATACTTCCTTAATCGTATATCAACATGCATTCGGAAGAGGCTAAATTATCCTTGGGATGGAATTTGTTCCAGTATGTAAAAAGTTTGTGAAAAACTTTTTCAGAAAGTTTGTTTTCTTTGTGAAACACGTTTTTTTCCAAAATTGAAAAATTCCAAAAATTAGTTTTTGTCAACAACTTCTGCATCAGTTTATGTCAAGTTGTTTACATATTATTTTTCAATCAAAAAAAAAAATTACTAGATATTTTTTAGGTTTCACCTTTTGAAACTGAACGGTTAACATTTTGAAACACCAATGAATTATGTTTCTGAATGATCCGATTTTCAACTGCTAATGAATTTGTTTAGAAGTTTTTCATCACTCTAGATTAACACTGCACATCACCAGGCAGTGTGCTGTAGAGGATCCTAGGAAAAGAAAATCTAAGGACAGCACTGCTTGTATTCGAACTCGGGAATCCTGGCACTACCACTCGTTTATCGTATGCATCTCAATACCACTCTTAATTCGTATGTATCTCAAATACAACATATATATCAGCAAAATGAACTAACTAAGAATCTCCGCCTCAGCCAGATTACTCACCTTTCTCTGACTGACACTTTCCGGCATTTCGATCATTTCCTACAAGAGAAAGTCTTGTCTCTAAAAACACATTCAGAAAAATTTATCGCTTCCAGAATACAGGCTACTGTATTAAATTAACTAACAGGTAAGATATCCTTTCCATGCTAGCCTGCTACATTTTTTTTTATCATCGACTGGTTTCGGGCGTCCTACCATTGTTCTGGTAGTCTATAATATCACACTGTTTATCAAGATATCCAGACAATGGACGAACACTCGAAACCGGTAGATGAACACAAAATGAAGCAGGCTTTCATGGAAAGTACATCTGAGGTTTTCCGGCACTGCGAAGCCAACTACCCAAGCAGATAAACTTGTTTCTTGTTGAAAAAAACAAGTAGAATTCAATGTTTTAATATAAACTTTAAAGTTCACAGTTAGAAACTGAAATTGTGTCAATAGCAATCACAAAAACAAATTTATTCCTGCAAATTCAGTTTTGAAGTAGAGAATAAATTATAGTGATTTACTGAGCTGTAATTGAAAGAAAAATAAAAATGCAATGAAAAATAGTCTAGCGAAAGTCAATACTGTAGAGCCAGCATGGCAAAAATTCTGGCATTAAAGTCACCCCCAACACCTTAGTACATATTTAGACATAACGGATTATTTTCTGATTTATATATTTATTTGCAATTAAATTCAACTTACCTCTGATAAGTCCCTTTGAGACATACTCGATCGGAAGTTGACATTTCGTTTCCAATATAGAATATCTTTTACATTGTCAAATTTATTGTAAGTTTGAACGAACACAAGGCGTAGAGTTAAAATGTAAACTGTTGAATTCCATTTTATTAAAGTATAAAAAAAAAAAAATTCTTTTAACCCTGCACAGTTTCAAGTAATCCACTAATAATTAGTGTAAAGGTAGAATAATTCTTAAAAGTTTATTTTGAATAACTATTGTAATTTAAGAACTAAAACTAATATACTAATTAAATCACTATAAACTGTTAATAATTCAAAACAATAAAATAAATACGTGACAATATAAAAAAAAACTTCAAGTATAATAACGCTGAAAATGTATCACGTCTCTGAGGTTACACTCGCCACTGAATGAATACCACCACTCTAGGCACCCACATTCCAATCTCGACGCCATATTCAAATATTTTTACAACCAACGGAAATTATACCTTCAGCATAATTTAGTAAAAAATGAATATAATACAGTTTCTTTCTAGGGCTGAAGGTCACAGAAAATTATACATCAAGTCACCATATAAAAGAAAATTTCATTCATTTCATCATTTATAAATTGTTCATTTACATTTCGAGAGAAAATTGATTTAAAGATATAATAAAATAAATCATTGTATTAGTGAAAGCATTATTTTGATTTTGGCCCTAGGGCTTTTTTGTAGAAGAAGATTCCTAATCAGGAATTGTACATTAAAGAACTTTTAGGATATTCCTACCCTAGAAATGCTTATAATCAATAAATTTTCAGTTTTGTTTAACTCAAATCTCTGCAGCATCATTAGAGAGAGAAGATCAAATTTAATCACTTTCCATTAATCTTAACTCCGGATATGATATAAGAGTTGATGATTGTTATTTCCTTTACCAAGATTTTAAATTCAACAATACCTTTTAATTTTTTTCTAAATTCAGTTTAACTAAAATTAACTATGACGGTTCATTAATGATCTTGTAATTTGAGAACATTTCATTCTCTTTTTTTTTTTTATTTCAAGATCGGTTAACATTGAATTATAATTATTACAACTGGGAAGGACCAAACTCTAGCAAGGGCATCCCAAAATTTTATGTGTAAAGAACCATTTTCGAAAGGAGTAATTTTTGTCAGTGCGGCTTATATCTATTACATATTTTAAAATTCATAATAACTTTTTTAATTATTCAATTTTTTTTTGTTTTAGTGTGTTTTCTAATTGAAAAGGGCTTATTTTTCAAAATTTAATGCTGGAAAAACATCAAGAGATCCGCAGAGATATTTTCCATGTTAGTCTGCTTCATTTTAGTCATCATCAGAATGTCTTGATAAAACAGACTTGCAGAGAAAAATCAGCTTATATTCTCTTTTTATATGTCTCTGATGCTTACCAGCAATGCGAACCCAATCATAACAATCACGAGGTGGTTCATTCTTCATCTTCATTTTACAATTATCGATTGGTTTCAGGCGTTCACCCATCTTCAGGTACGATACTACTAGATGAAATTACTTTGAATTTTAAGTTGTAAGAATCATATATTTCTAATATTTAAGGCCTTTTTGGTAGCTGAAAGCTTGTTGGAGAATTTTCAGCCATTTTTCTTTGATTTGTTTTTCATCCTCGAAGATCTTTGTGTGTATACTGTTCAGCAGTTTGATCTTCACTGGCTAAAAATTATTAATACGGAAACAAATTCTTATTTATTTTATACGCTAATTGTTAAATTTTAAAAAATACATTCTGCAAAGAAGAATCCAAGGATGCGTTTTTAGCTTATTTAAATCTAATTATCAAAATAACAAAAGATTTAATCAGAAATTTTTTCATATTGGCCTGCTTTGAGCAGATCGATCCCATTTTGATAGCACGACATTTATGGCGAAAACTGCTTAAACGCGGTTTTCAATCCCTTTATTGTTATGAAACTCTCACCTTATGTGTGTGGAATTACGAAATGGTCAATCGGAGCAACATTGCGAAGAATATCATGATTCTTACAACTTAAAATATATAGTGTGCAACAAAATGATCACGGAAATAATTTCTAATGATATAAATGGAAATATTGAGGTTCTGTTACACACTCACTTGTTGGCATGTTGAATTGTATGCTAGTCAAGTAGTTGGTAGGCCAAGTTTAAAGAAGATAATTAGGAGGAATTTGTTTTGCACTTTTTGTAATTTTTGGATAGACCGGGCGGTGGGTGAAAGGATTCCAAAATAGAGAACAATAAAAGACAAAAAAAAATCATTTCAATTACATAATTAAAGATATTCCACTTCAAACATCTGTCATACATAAAGATCTCGATATAATCTTCGATACTTCTTTTACATTTACCAATCATATAGATAATATACGAAATAAATGCTTAAAAAACTCTTGGTTTTGTTAGTAGAAATACAAACATTTTAGAAATATTATTTCCGTACAAAGTCTCTATTGCACATTACCTAGAACTCAGAGTATGCTTCAGTAGTTTGACATACAATCAACAAGCCAACAAGTGAGTGTGTATCAGAAACAGTACGTTGAATTAGTAAACTCTCTACACGAACTTGATAAATTTACTCTGACGATGGATGAAAATCTGAAACCGGTCAGGTATAAGAAAAATATGCATGCAACGATGGATAAAATACCTGATGTTAACCAGCATTGCGGACCCACCCACATATTCAACATAGATATCTATCACTTTTATTTGAAATATTTTTCGGGACAGTTATTTTGGAAAAGTTCAGGGGGTATAGCAACGTTAAGCTTTCCTCTGAAGTACCTCTTCAGTACAATGTATGACTATACCACCTTTGTAATATTAACGTATGTTAAAGGCATTTTTAGAATCGTCGATTAACCAGAACTGCGTTCTGTGTTCTACAGAATTTTCATGAAAACGGCTTCATTCATTTTTTTTTAAATTTTGGAATACTTATCGTTGAGATAGTAATCTGTCAGTTTAATTTGAAACATTTTCCGGAAAACTAAAGAGTGCTCTGAGGGAGCTGTGAATAAACTTAAACTGCGTTTACGAGCTTTGCTAAAGTGGGTGCTGCAATAGTTATTAGTTACTTCAGGTAAACCATGTCATATATAATCCCAATTACCTTTATTTTCTTACAATGCAAGTCTATCTAAAGATTTAGTAAACATTTTAAGTTAAAAGAAAACTTGCCCATTAGAATTATTGTTACATGTCAGATGTCATTAGTTATAAGAGAAAATTGTGAGTTTCACGCCAGAATTTTTTTTTTTGCTATATCTCTATTGTAGATCAGAAGTGTAGTAACTTATTTCGTTTTATATCAGAGACTTTTTCTGTGATAGCCTGCTTTATTTTGTGGTCAATTGACCGGTTACGGGTGTTCGCCCATCTTCAAGATGTTTTAATAATAAACAGTGTGATGTCACAGATTTGCACAAGGCTAATTCAATTTACACATTTCTTCGGGGTCAATTTCCTTGTTGCTATACAATCTAGCATAACTGGATTTCTTCTTGATCCTTTTTTAAGCATTATTTATGGTAGGGGTTTCGATTCATAGCCTAAGCCTTGGATATTTTATGTATTGAATTAATATGCGGTTAATTTTTAGTAAAGTATGTTTGCTTTCCGTCTCCGTTCAAGACACCTAATCAGTAGTGTAGAGTAAAGTCCACATGGAAATATATGCAATAACTTTTACTTTATTTACATACTTGTAGATTCAGAGGGAAACCTGGTATTAAAATTGACGCCTTTGTTCACACATTCTGACTTTGCCTGGCAAGGTAATGATATCGCATTGTTTTTGCAAGAAATCCTGAAGATCGACCACAAATATTTCTCATTGAAAAATTCTCTTATATATTCCAGCTCTGCGGACCTAGTCTAGTTTTTTTCTACCTACTTTATTTGTATTTTGTTTTTAAATCCCAGCGAGAGAGTCAGTTTTGTTTTATGGTTTATAGTTTTCAGTTTGTTTTGGATCATTCATTCTTGTACTATTACTGTTTTGTGTTTAACTTCTGTAAATTTGCACTTCTCCCATTCCCAGGTCATTGATATAATGAATTAATAAATGAAATAAATTTAACTATTACTATTATTTTAAGAGTTTTTCACATTTCTATTTTAAAAGGATTATCATACTCAACAACCGCTTACTCTTGAAATCTAGGACAAGTTTTCTATCACATGGCACCATCTTTTGTTATTCAATAACCCTCTGAAATCATGAAAAATTATTGGTGGCAAAAAAGCCACATAAGTATAATATCCACCTTTTCTGAAATGTAGAACATTGTAAAAATAGGTGAAACAGGGAATGTCAAGTCAAAGGTGTATGATAAGGTCAGAAGTTTTTGAAATCATTTTTGTTCTTTAAAACAAGAGATACGCTGTTTTCATCATTAAGTTTAATATCAATAAATCTGTTTTGTTTCTGCATAATTAACTTCAGTCTCTTACCTGTTACACGTATGGTCCCACAATTGATGCAAATCTGTAGCTGCGGTCTATTTCGAGACAGATCACTTGGTGAATAGACTATTATTTTCCAGGCTGAGGTTAATGCGATAATTTGTTGTATTTTGGATGACGGGTACATAACACTAATTTATAAGGTGAGTGCATCTGCTCGAACTGTTAAGCTACGTTGAAGGCACTGTCTTCACTTCCATGTTGGTACTAGAATGTTGAAGACTCGTGAAGAGCATTCTTCCTCTAAGGGGATGTACATCTAGTCTGCTTACCAGGACATATGGAAATCTTGGGGGATGAGGAGGTAGATAGGTTGGCCGAATTAAGCGCCTCTCTCCTCTTCATTGGTTCCGGCTCGTTGTTGGTGTGTTCTTTTGGGCACATGTATGTTAAACTTCCAGGCATGGCTTCACAACATTCATCCCTATGGATGAGCTCAGTGGGTTGTTGACAGGACAGGACTAATAATGAGATGTAACTGTGTCCTTCACAGACCTGTCTCAAATATCTCGTTGGATAATAGGACTCATGTCAGACACCTTTTGTAGAGTTTATGAAACGGAGGGAAAAAAAACACCTATCCATCTTTTGAGAGATAGGCTGTGAGAAAATTAGGTTTGGCCGGAAGAGATTGCCTGTGGAAGAGCTTAGACTATTTTCAATTAAGGTTATGACCCGATTTTTCAGACTTTTGTGAATCTTAGGTGGGTTAGACACGGAGTCTGGATTTTTGGTTGGATCTGGTTTGTTTGTTTTTCTTTGGGGTTCCAGAGGGGCTTTGGATAGTTAAGGCTTGGCCCCTCCCCATATAGACTTGAATTACATTTTCCAGATGGTGTTAGCTCAGTGCTGGCAGCTAAACCCTCTTGCTGAGACCTCGGGTTCAAGACTAGGCAGTGATACGCTTACATTTTCTCCACCTTGGAGCCTCTGGAGCTCACTGTCCATGTTGTATGTAACGAAAGAACACACCGGCTGTGCACTGAGAAGCCTACGAGCGCCAATGATCATAGATGTTGACGCTCCTTGAAAAAAAAAAATCATTTAAAATAAAGAATCATTAATTAGGTGTACAAAGAACTGCAAAAATAAATTAAAACTCAATAGTTTATAATAAACCGTAGTTTATTTAGAACCCTAAAACAGCAGTTTTATTAAAGAAAACAAAAAAAACTTTTCAGAATGAAAATATGTTTTTTTCTTTTTTAAATTATACATAATTTACATTTGAAACATTAAAATAAAATTAAAATTAGTGGTTACATATGAAGGTGCTGCTAAGCCTCTGCAAACTAATTAACACTTCTCATTACTACTGGAAGTAAACAAAAAAATTTTTTTTTAAATCATCAGCAAACAAAGTGGGGAGGTACAAAAAAAAAAAAATCTACAAGCAATATTAAAAGTTTTGAAAACAAATAACTGGAATAATTGTAGATTATTATACTTAAAATATTAATAAAATTGAATAATGGGTCTATTAAATTAAATCTAAGAAAAAAAAAACTCACTTTGCTTTACACAGGTTGATTGGTTGTGGGGTGGCAAACAATTTTGTGTAATACATATCCAATTGTGTGACAATTAACCCTCACATGATCGCATTTCCAAACATTTCGGGGTTATGATTTTTTTTAAAACAAAATTTTGAGCCAACTCATTGAGAAATAATCTGACACCAAAGAACGTTAAATTTTCCATAAGATGAAGCTTTCTTCTTTAAAAAAAATGCAGGAAATCGTCATTTTTTTTTTCTGGGTAGTCGTAAATTAAACAGAATAGTATAAGACTTCATGAAAGGGAAGCCTGTTATTTCTGTTTGGCAAGGAGGTTAAGGGTGACAGTCTAGGGTTCCTCTCATTTATATAATTTATGGACGAGAAAAGGAAAATTTGACCTATGCATATAACCTGAGGTTCTGCAGACGGTTGAGGCAGGTACGAGTATTTGAACAAAATTATCAGTGAGGATGTAAAAATAGATCAGGAGGTCCTGAACTGAGTGAAGATAAGCATCGTATTTTCTACCCAGTAAGTACAACACTTATAGGTAAACAGGAAATTAATAGGGATGCCAAACTCATACTATTCAAAACCGCGTAACTATCAATTCTACTCTGTTCTATGGAGCAGGAACCTGGACAACCCAAGAGAAACTCCAGAATAGAATTTTGGCAGTCGAGATACATTACCAGGGAAGAATCATAGCGAAAACAAAAAGAGGCTGCTTTAGAAATGACACGATTAGAGATCTTGGAATTCGGCCAATCTTGAAAGCCCAGAAGAAAGGCAGCTTAAATGCTTTTGGACACGGTTGCAGAATGGAAGAGGGTAGTCTGAAGCCAGCTCTAGGGGAACCAAGAGGAAGGATACGACTCCTCTATGAAGCCTTAAAGGAGAGACTTGGGAGACATAGGGTCAACACATTGCCAGTAATGAGAAGAAACTGAAGCAGTTCCTCCGCGATTAATGGCACAAAGGAGGTAGCAGTAGAATAAATGGAAATATGCGATCGCAGAATACCCGAACAGCCACCACCATATGGTACTTATTCAAGCAATCATATACGCTTGCTGTCTGCAGTTATCAGTAAACGAATGAAGAGTGCAGCTAAATCGAAAAGACATTATTATAAGAAATGCAGAAATGAAAGGCACAGTTATTTTTAGAAATTACTTTGATTTATTGTATTAAACTTTTTCAATCTAATTAAAAAAATAAAACAAGATCATTTCTCTTTTATCACTTATACAAATACAAACAAGGATTCGTTGAGTCTTAATACGAGTAGGCGAACGACAGCTTGTATTAGAAATAATGAGACAATTTCAGCACCATCTGAAACTATAAATGAATTATTTGATCTTTTAGCTTTAGCGGCCATTCAAATGCCAAACAGAGGTATGCATTTAGCATTCAAATCAACACTACTCTCCTGAAGAAGTCTATTGCAATATGGGCGAAAAGTCAATTTATAACAAAGTACTGACGCGAAACCTAAGTGTTTTGAATAAATTATTTTATTCCTTTTATCAAATTTGATTTTCTTTAACGAGCATAATTACACTTTTTTTTCAAATAGCATATTGTTGTTTTACTTTTTTTTTTGTTAATGTTTATAAGAACAATAATAATTTGGTATTACTGTAAGTAAAATAAAATACAAAGGAATCATTTGTGTATTTTTATTATAAATTCTGATAGGTTCAATTTTACTTTTTAATTACATTATATTATATACTTTTCACTAATTATATGCGAAACAAGTTTAATGCAATTTCAAATAAGGCATTCATATTTTTTTATTGTGAATTTTCCTTCGGAGAGGCAAACTCTGATCTATCCAATTCCTCTCTTGGTCAATAATCCCAATCCCGGATACGATACACCTAAGATTCACAACTGTTTGTATAAACCATATACAAAGAAAACAGCCAAAACACAGATATCCAATTCTGAACCAAATTCTTGAACCCATTTTCCTCACAACTCAACAATTAGTTATAAGATGAAGGGACGTTTCCTACTTAGTCTACAACACGAATTTGACAAATTCATTATGAAGAGATATCTTCTTCAACCACAATGTCCAATAAGTACGGTAACGATATTTCTGACAGTGGAAATCGGGACAAACAGGTAACAAGTGCATACTCATTATATAAGGCGTAAGCAAAGTAAGAACAAACATATTCCAAGATTTTATAGGCCATCCCACCGGTGCAAAGACAATAACACGGAGTTTATTCACAGATACTGTCAGTAAAAGTAAATATAAATGTACAGGTTTCGATATTTTTACTTTACTGTAAAAACTTTTTCGGTTCGTCGGGCAATTCGTGACATTTTAGCCGTTATTCGGGACGCCGGGGCACATCCCTTAAAATCACAGGACAGTCTATATTTTAAGGAACATATGGTTACCGCACCTACATAGGATCCAACTAACTGCCTAATATAAGTCCGTGAAAAACAAGTTTTCTAAAAAATTTTCACTAATGAAATCACGATTTTGAAATTTATTCACCTCCTAGAAAAATGACTACAAAAAAAAAAAAAAAAAATCGAACTAACAAATTTTTCCAGAAATCAAATTTGTGATTACACTTACGTTTGAAAGGCTGAAACTAACATTTGGGTTCCAAGTTTCATGAATGGAAAGAGTTTCATCTTAAAGAAAATTTAACTGATTTTCTAAAAATGATGTCAATTTCTTCTCGAGTTGGAAAGAAGATCAGATGCATACGTTTTCTGAAAAAAAGTAAAGCTTTCCTGAAAAAATACAAAAAAAATAAAAACTCCAAAACGGTTTGGAAATGGAGTGTGTTGTGTTCCTTATTTTGTGTCAAAGTGACCATCACTAAAATATTACACACTAATCACACTACCAACAACCCCTGTACATCCCCCGTATATCTGCCACATAACAATTTCATTTATTTTACTTAAAATATTAAAACATGTAAAATGTAAATTATTCTGCACTAATTATAATTTTGTTGTATTAAAAAAAAAAATTAACGATAAATCGCAGATCATAAAAAAATGTTCTCTGCTTAACTAAATATTACAATTATCCAGAAATGTTCAATAAAACTTAATATTTTGATGGCCTTAATAATGTATTATTTGCATCAATCAAGCCCTTATTACTAAAATAATTTATATATCCTCAATTTTATACTAATATAACAAAATTTCAAAATAATAATAATAAAAAAAAGACATACACAATCTCCTCAAATTAATTATACAAAACAAAAATATTCCAATTAAAAAAATGTGGATAGATCGATTCACATGCCCTTCCAACATTAAAACCCGCCTAAAATGAAAAAATGCAATATGCCTGTTACTTGCTCTCAGATGGCCAAGTAAATCAAAATTTCTAAACTAAGAAAAATCAAAATAAATTCTACATCTACATTTATAACAAAATAACCAAAAATAAAATTAAAAAAAACTTGCTAGAGGCACATTTCATATTCATCTGAAACTAGTTTCATGAAGTACTTACATAAAAAATATAAATAGTCTCTCTACCTAAAATTAACAATGAAATCAACGATGGAACACATGGAATATTGAGCGAATTAAGAAGTACATAAAAAAAATTACAATATAAAAAAAAATACATTTATATCACAAGATTCGTCATCTGATATGCCAGAGTCCAAGATTTAATGTGCTTAATTGTGGCAATTTCATGATCCTCTCCAAGCCTAAAGTTGTTATACCAGTGCAACCGTATAGATCAATGCAACGCAGATTACGGAGGGATTCAGCAATAGGTATAAGCCCTTTATCAGTTATTTTGGAACATTGGCCAATATTTAAAGTTTCTAATTCGTGCAAAGTTCTGGCCAATCTACAAATTCCTTCATCTGAAATTTGACAAGCACTCATTGACAATGCGCGTAGATTGAAAAGACCTTGTGAAATATGTACCAGCGCTTGATCACCAATCTTGTCACAAAAAGATACGTCCAATGAAGTTATTCTAGAACCACCTTCTGCTAAGTATGCAACACCAATATCTGAAATATTATCGCAAGATCTAAGATTTAATTCCTTCAGCGTTGGCATTTTTGCAAGATATTTCAGCCCAGAATCACTAATATTAACACAAAAACTGAGATTGATTCTTTTTAGGCCCAAAAATCCAGTTGATACATGTTTCAATGCTTCATCAGACAATCTCTGGCAATCCTGTAGACCTAAATGTTCCAGAGCTAAATTGCCATCAGCAGTCTCACGATTTAATCCAGCAAGATGTGAAATACCCTGATCTGATATGTGCCAACAGGATCTCAAATTCAAACTTTTCAGATTTTTCAAGCCCCATGCAATAAGTAATAATCCGGTATTGGTGATATTGCAACAACCTCCTAGTTCTAAAACTTCCAGATTCTTCAGGTACTGTGATATACGACCGAGACTAGTATCTGTAACCTGTTTGCATAATGACAAGTCAAGTTTTGTTAAATAAGGTAGTTCAGTAATAAATGCGCTAGCTATTGCTGAATCTGTGACATTATAACAACCACTAAGATTTAATGACTCCAAATTTGGAATTCCTTGTACAACATCCCTAAGTGTTCTTCTCAAAGATAGTACCTGTACTTTTCGAATACCTCTTTTAACTAATGAAGAAAATAACGACGGATTCGTTCTCCTTAAATGTAATTTAGCCTCAACTCCTCTCCATACTGATTTTTGATAAGATGCTTCTTTCCAAGAACTACATACCTGAGCTGCTCTACCTTTGTCCTTAACTTCCAAGTAGCTGAAAATAAGTGCCAATATTTCCGGGTAAAGATATGAAACGTGAGTTCTATTGTCGACTGAATATCCAAGATTAAGGTGGGGCTGATGAAGACTATAGCTTAGCCTTGGTATATCCGAAAACATCGACTGTGTATCCTCCATTCTGACATTGTAGCTCCAAAACAAAGTACACACAACAAAACCATCAACAACACATTAATGTACTTCTTGTTTTTTGTTGCTTAGCTTGGCTTGGCCAATGCCAGCTGCCCCTCTAACAGGTCAGCCATTTTACAATATATTTCCCTGCCAAGTATAGTATTTTGACTTCTGGAATAAAATAATAAATAACGAAATATAAAGCCATTAAAAATCTAAAATATATTAGTTTATTTTATAACCTTGGCTGAATAAAAATTAATTGAAAACCGATATCAATGTTATAACCCCCCTCCCAAGTTGTTTGCATATATTTAAAAATACAAACTTTTCAGATACAACTTTTTAACTTCTTTAAGTTTCAGGGAAACATTAGTAGAGAAAAAGTTTGTATTAAACTAAGTTAATTCAAGTTTTTTTATTGACCCATAAGCTTCTTTTCTTAAAAGTTACGTAAAATAAGTTGCCCTGTTGGATTAGGCAAATCTACCATTTAAAACACATTTTTTTAACTATACATTTTTTAACAAAATAAAAATGAAATTAGTTATCTTAAAGTAGATTTTAGAGAAAAAATCTCAGTCTCAATTATTTCTTAATAATAAATTTCTTCTTTTTGTCAACTTAAAATGTTTACATTTTTTGTGATGTTAAAAACCAAATTTATGCACCTTGTTGGTTATAAAACTAGTTTTTGAGACTTTTTTATCATTTGCAAAAAATTAGTGCCAAGAAGAATAAATACTGCCAACACTTCTCACAAATTTAGTTTAACAGGAAGCCGTCAGAGCACCTGGTTGGACTACTGCTGGCAGTCGGACGGCGGACTGTTACTATGGTAACCAATCTTAGGGTGAGGGGTAAAAGTTGTGTTGGGCAGGTGTGTCCAGCAATGAGAGTGTCTGACGTTACAGTAATTTTTTGAATAAACCAAAATTAGAGGAACTTCTTTTCTCATTTGTTATATACGGCAATGTCGTGTACTTCATCCGGTTAGAGACGGTAGAAGATCTACCAGCTAGATGATGTCCTTTCCAGGTATGTCAGGTGCAATATATCATAGAACCTTCCACACTACCCGGCGATAATTTTATATTCTGTACCATACTAGTTTCTTTTACGACATTTTTAAGTTTTAATCTTTGTAACCAATAGATTATGGCAATTGTCTTAGAACTTCAAAAGTGAATAATGGTTCAAAAATTTATATTTGGCGAACCCATATATGCTTACTAAAATCAGAATAGATGAATTTCTCATCGGAAGTGCCTGCATCTTTCAAGGAAACATTCCTGATCTAATATGTAGATAATGCAAAGATAGTTTTTTAATTCAATGGAAGTCTGATAAAGTCAACATCTGATCATTTTATATGAGCAGTTTTATAGAAATTTGTTGGGAGGTTTTTACTATTTTTTCAAACAAAATAAATTATATGAATTGTTTATTAAAATAATTATTTCCGGTTCCTGAATGAGGGAATAACTTCGATTCTGTAACCCGGAAGAGAATATATTTTCTACATACATTACGATAGACTTACCTCAGAAAGTCTGCACTCTGCAATGTTTCCAATTGCACTGTATACTTGTTATTACCTTCCAAATAAAAATCTGTTAAATGTGAATAAAAAAACTTTTGAAATGCTGTTTTGACACCCTTATCACTATGAAACTTTTATCACTTGCAGAAGAGTTCTGATCATATCTAATACTTTATATTCACTACATTAACTATTTCGTTCCAAAAGGGGATCTTCTCAGATTACCTTCCTTCTTTGAGGAGCCTGCAAACTATTCCAGAGCTTACTTTAGTTGCTGGGAAAGTCCTCGACCAATTTGATTCGTCCAAGCATTTCAATTCGTTTTCTTTAAGCGTAGTTTCCAGATCTTCTGGGATCTTCACTTTCAAGGCAAACATTTCCCAAACGGTGCTAGAAATATTCTCACGGAGTGATCGTTAATATATCCTTCGCCATGTTAATTTTATGGTCAGTTGAAGTGCTAAATTTAAACTCAAAGAAAAATGACTAATAGTTCCATTTTAGAAGTAACACTGAATAAGATTTTCCTATTAAATAAAAAAAATGCCATGGTTTTTTTTAACTCTTTCTGCTTTGTTCAATCTCCAATACTGTAGAAGTGTGGGTGGAGTAAAAGCCAGATACACTGCGACATAAAAGACTTGTTGTGAGTGTATAAACTGAATTTGCTCTGTGCAAGTCTGTGTTATCACACTGTCTGTAAAACGCATCCTGAAGATGGGCGAACGCCCAAAACCGGTCGATGACCACAAAATGAAGCAGGCTCTCACGGAAAATGTCTCTGATACATAAAAGACTTATTTACTCCCTTGTAGATTTTTTTTTGGTATGTTTTATATAATCGTAGGTAAAAGGCAATGTGATGATAATCTAAGATTGGCCCATGAATACGAAAAACCCACGTAGATGTTCATATCATTAGAGGTCTTTTTTCCGCGATAGTTTCCTTCATTTTGTTGCCCAGCTTCCTTGTTGAAGTGTACTACCACAGAATGCACTATAGAAAGTCAGCATATGCACAGTCACTTGGGCCAATTGTGATAACAAGCGGTTTATCAAAACATCCTGAAGATAGGATGTATCTGTCCGAAACCGATCAATGACCACAAAATGAAGCAGGCTATCACGGAAAATGTCTCTTGATGTTTTCAGCACTGTAGATCCAAATAACCAGACACAGTTACATATTATCAACCAGTACATATTATCAAATACCATTGCAGATAGTATATGAGTGTTTGGAATGTCATTGGAAGAGTTGTCATGTTAGGTTCCATGTTAGGTGTTAGGTTGTCATGTTGGGAGACTACATCCCACAGTAGTCTATTTTCCTCTACGGATTCCAGTACAATAACAGTAAAATTTGTTCAAATTGAAATTCTTTCTGAGATTTAAAGTCATCCAAAATTGAAATAAGACCCTTCATTTGAAAACACCCCATAAATTGGACAATATATTCATGATTTTGTTTTCCTTTCGAATCCATTTAATGTATTTGAAGATTTTCAACTTTACTTTTTTTGTAGCCGCTTGCACTAATCAGGTTCGACTTATATTCAAAAATTTGACATGAGAAGAATATAAATTTAAATAATTTCACAAATATTGAATACATTCTACTGGAGTGAGGCTTTTGACCTCGCCACTGGACCCGAGGGATGTATTGTAGCAAATATTAGATAGAAATAAAATGTAAAAACATTACTTCAGAACTGTTGGTAAAACCTTTATTTTTCATTTTCAAACACTTTAGCGGAAGAGCAAGTAAATTTTGATTACAACTTAGAATTACTTTCACTTTTTAACTTAATATTTTCCAGAGTTTAATTTTTACCTTTTATTACTTCAAGAAAACGTATTAAACAATAGGTTATGTTTATGGACTGTTGATGCATATTATTTTTAGACTCTGGTAAAAATGATGAGTTTAATTAAAAGCTAAAATCTGAGAAACAATTTTAGCCAAAACAAAGATGGCAAAAGGAGATGAGTTATGATGTTTAAGCCAGTTCGTCTTCCTTGTGAAGCCAGGGCGTTTTTTTTTTGTTATATTTTATTATGATGCAGATTCATGAGCATTAAACGCCCTTGATTGGCAAATTGGTGCTGGAGGACTCATATTATGAAATTAGGATCCTCAGCAAACAAACTCATACAAGATGGAAATAACCACTGATAAGTTGTCCCAGTGTAATCTGTTTCTTGTGGTCTGTTAACACCGGGTTGATATCAATTAATGACAGTGTCAGTAGTCTATTCAATCCTTATGTAAAAAATCAAAGATCAGATATGGAATTTAGCTGCCGATATTATTGAAACAGCAAAAGGTCTGCCGCAATCTGCATTCCCTAGAAATGCATTACTGATATTATTTAGGAATATCTATCTGAGTCCGAGCTGTTTCGTCTAAGAATAATTCTGTACCTTCTCTGAGAATAGGTTGCAGTCTCTCAGGAGGTGTATTGGAGTCTTCAAGTTCCCACAGATTCTGCAGGTGCTGTCGCGTTTTTGGCTCAACTTCTTCAGGTGCCTCTGAGTCTGCAATGCCCTGGAAGCAAACCTGTTAGCATAAGAAGCCTATTTTTGCTCAGATTGATGCAGGCCCCGGACCTTTTCGGATCAGTCTTCAGATGAGTCTTCTAAGCTTGCCTCATTTCTGGAAGGGTTCTCCAGACAGTGCTCCTTATTTTTGAGCTCTTCTTGCAGATATTTATCTCTTATCTCGCAAAAGAATCCTTGCTCTCTATTCTGCGTTTTGCTATTGGTAAGGAAAAAGGTGTCTCCAAGTGTAATCAATATAGCTGTCTAGAAGACGCGTTATGTCAGTGTTTCTATAACGCCTTGAAATCTGGCGCTAGTAGATTTTCAGATGATAGTTCTTGATTTAATTGCTTATCTTTACAACCATTTTCCTCAAACACTTATTATGCATAGTTTTCATTCCGAGCATACTATAGAGTAAAATTTAATTAAGTTTTGGCCAAATATTATCATAATGGCCACGCTTCGGATTTTTTCTCAAGAAGAAATTAAGTCTGGAGTTTTCTTAATTTTTTTTTTGTAAACACTGTTAGATCAAACTTATATTAAGAATCTAATAACACAGAAAGAATCCATTGCAAATACTGAAGTTGAGGCTATGTAATCAACTGGTATAAAGCTGTGCAATCATTAATATTTCGAAAAATTAAAGTTGACATTGAATCAATCAAATACTTTTTGTTATTGATTGTTATGTAACAGGGTGTCCCATTTAAATGGGCCACTTTTGAAATAACTCTTAAACGAAGCAACACGTCTAAAAAGTGAACATAACGTTCGTTGAAGTATTTTCGCTCTAGTTTATGATGGTGTTAATGTTTTTTGAATTTATTGCCGCCTTACACCTTAAATCGGTGGCTAAAAGTGGCGATTTCCTTCTGACCCCCACTTTTTACTACTGTATTGAAAATTATTTAAAAAAATGAAGAAATGTGCCGTAAATTCCACTTCAATATTTCAAACCGTTGCCGAGATATTGAACCATAAAGATTCAATTTTCTTCATTTTTTATATTTTTCTGTTCGTAAACTAAAATTAAGAGCGAATTTTCTTATTAATTTCGAATAAATAAGAGAGTTCAAATGCTGATAAAACTTAAAAGAGCTATTTTAAAATCATAAGGGACTTAAAAATCAGGTAAAATATCATCTAAACACAACAATTTACAAGAATATTTACAAAACTCGATAAAAAAATATTTCCTATTTATTCAAAATGATTTCCTCGGCTTAAAGGGCAAACGCGCAGTCTCTGCCGAATAGATGAAGTTGCTAATCGTATCTTGTTTGCGAAATTGCTAAGCCAGTTTGGATTAAGTCTTCTCTAGGTGCTTCTAGAGTTCTTGGTTCTTTGGCATTAATTTTTTCTTTGAGATATCCCCAAAGGAAGAAATCAAGAGGGGCTAAATCTAGCGATCTGTAAGGCCAGCTTACCGGTTCCTTCTCCCGATCCAGCGGTTACTGAACATCTCTCTGTTAATGTTTGGTGCGGAATCGTTGCAGACAAAACTTTGGCCCATACTTTCCGCCAGGTACCTTAATTGGGCAAGAATACGCTAATTTTATTCGCTAAGAGTACGGACAGTTGCTGGAGGATGTGCCATTGAATGTCAGAACAAGATGTGGCCCCAGCAAGATGGTGTCCAAAGCACTATGCCTTAGTGGCGACAAGAGAAGCGAATGAGATGTTCAGTAACAGCTGGATCGGGAGACTGGAACAAGCTGGCCTTCCAGATCGCCAGATTTAAACCACCTTGGTTTTTTCTTTGGCGTTATCTCAAAGAAAAAAATGTATACCAAGAAACCAACAACTCCAGAAGCACCTAGAGAAGACTTAATCCAAACCTGCTTAGCAATTCCGGCTGACATGATACGATTAGCAACTAATATGTTGGGCAGCGACTGCACTTGTGCCGTTCAAGCCGGGGAGGTCATTTTGAATAAATAGGAAATATTTTTTTATCGAGTTTTGTAAATAAACTGGAAAATTGTTTTGTTTTAATGATGGTACCTGAATTTTAAATCCCCTATCGTTTTAAAAAAGCTTTTAAGTTTTATCAGCATTTGAACGCTTTTGTTTATTCGAAGTTAATAAGAAAATTCGCTTTTAATTTTAGTTCACGAAACGGAAAAATAGGAAAAAAAGAAGAAAATTGAATCTTTATGGTTGAATATCTCGGCAACGGATTGATGAAATATTGAAGTGAAATTAACGGCACTTTTCTTCATTTTTTTAATAGTTTTCAATACAGTAGTAAAAAGTGGGGATCAAAAGGAAATTGCCACTTTTATCCACCATTTAAGGTGTAAGACGGCAATAAATTCAAAAAACATTAACACCATCATAAACTAGAGCGAAAATACTTCAACAAACGTTATGTTCTTTTTTTAGATATCTTGCTTCGTTTAAGAGTTATTTCAAAAGTGGCACGTTTAAATGGGACACTCTGTATACATATGTATATATATATATTTCATAGAAAGGAAATGGCGTTGGGGTGCCTGTATACATATATGTAATATGTATATTTTTCAGAGAAAGGAAATGGCGTTGGGGTGCCAGATATGACTATGATCTCTGATATTGACGAAGTAAGAATAAATAATAATTTGCGAATTAGGTACAAACGTGATCTCATTTATGTATCCTTTACTTCATATTTATAGTAAAAATAATTGATCGGCCATATTGATCCAGATTTCTTACTGCTGTTATAGCGCCATTACTTTTATTTGAAACATTTATTCCCAATAATTGATTTTTGGTGGGTTGCAGAAGGCAGGGAGTTGCAACTTTGGGCTTTTCTCTAAAGTGCCACTTCAGTGCAATGTACGATGCTACCACCTATATAATATCTGAAGGTACATTAAATGTGTTGTATGAGTTCCAAGATTCAAGATTGGTTAACTGGATGTGTGAATCATAGAATAGATTTTTGCGTTTTTTTTTTTAAATTTTCCCGAAAACGGCTCGAACGAATTTTTTTACTTGGAATGCTAACGGAATAGATTAGCCTATCACTTCTATATGAAACTTTTATTTAGAATAATTGATTTTAAGTCGTCTTTGGGATCTACATATAAGTTAGCTTAACTTTTAAACTGCTTTTAAGATTTGCTGAAGGCTGGCAGATGGCGCTGCTTTTCAATGTAGCTGCATCCAGACAATATTATTTCTAAATACCAGCTACTCTAGTACCTATGATATATACTTAATTACCTTTAGAGCCAACAAAACGTATAGTAAAAATTTCTAGTTTGAAGGATATTCACATGTCAACTAGAATTGTAATCATTGCAGTATGGAAAAGTTGTTTGAGTGTTTCACATCAGAATTTTATTTTATTTTCCTTAATGAACTGTACAGACATATGCTGGTACCATTCTTGTATCTGTCAACCCCTACAAAGATCTCGATATATATGGCACCGTAAGTAAAACATTTAATTATTAAATTATAGCAAAGAACTTTATGTCACTGTGGCATACTGTACCAAGTTGAGTCAGTAGTCTATGCTGATTAAAACAGTTTATTTAAACCTAATGATCACATTAGCGTAAATACTTTCATGACTGAGCGAATAGAATGCATCACTTACGAGTATAGATCTATGAACTAATACAGCATGATACTTACTGCTGGTGGAAGAAGGTTTTGTACATATTTATTTACTAATCAACTAAGATACTTTGTTTAGATATTAAAAATAATTTTTTTCTCTGAATAAAACTTGCTTATATTTGGGCAACAACCTCAGTGCCAGTGCTCACCTCGACATGATGGCAGTACGCTAAATTATTAATCCCTTTTTACGCAATATTTACAAACACAATCATCTTAGTATCATATGATAGGTGGAAAGTCAAACAAATACACTCAACTGTGCATTTATGAAGCACGAGAAATTAAAACCCTAGTCATTTAATTCGAATTAGATGATCGCTGCATAAATAATCTGACTGATACAGACATTAGAAATTAATAGAATTAGATCAAAAGTTATTAATTTGACCCTCATAAAATCGGTATATTGAAACATGAGCAAAAACTGCATCTGATGTTAACGGCTAAAATTTGGGAACACATCACCAGTGATAGGAGATTCAAGTAATTTCCCTCATGATGCTTGCTTTTCATACATTGATTTAGACATAGTGGGAATCCTACCCCATCTCAAATATTTTGCTATCTGGTTACAATCATAGATAGATTCTCAAAATACCGGAAGCTGTCATACACACTGATAACAACGGTAGAGACAGTGGCAGAAGTATACTTCCCACATAAATAGACTTTCTAAGCTTGTATTCCCATCAGCATTTTTTTTAAACCACATTTAGGAAACACTTATTGACAATAAATTGAGCGTACTGTTTAAACATTTTAAAATTTATTTAAAAACGTCTTTATCCAAACAAATTTGTTCGAACACAGATCATTCATGCAATAGTATAAAGAGAGGCAGACAGCAAAGATGGACTAGACTAAGCAATGATATTGTTTGTAAACTAATTTTTGAATGTATTATGCCCAGTTTTTGTATGGTTTAGAATCATGGAAATTAAAGGCAGCAGATATGAACAAGCAGATTTGAAATGTGGTTGATCCAACGAATGCCAAAGATTCCATGGACTGCGCGCTACGTAATGAATAGTTTGCAATAGTTTGTCTCGGGAACTGCTGAATATACTTATAAGAAGAAAGATTGCGTATCTGGGACACATTATGAGTAACACTAGGTACAGTCTCCCCAAACAATTTTTATTGGAAACGATACCTGGCAAAAGATGGAATGTCATGGAATGACTTGGCACAGAATGAAAAGGAGAGCATTCTGGTGGTCAAATGTCATTAAATGGTCTGAAATCGCAGCCGCTCCAGTGCTCTTCCACCTTACACCGGACAACTTAATAAAATGATCGCCAACCTTCGTTAGCGAATATGGCCCTTTAATAATAAGATGGAATAAAAACGCACTGAATTAGACTCTTCCTTGTACTATATACCATTTCTTTTTTTTGACAGTTCCAGTTATAGCCAGTACCACCAATATATAAATAACCAAATATACACTTTCTACAAAAGTTTGAGGCAGGTCACCAAATATTTAAAATATTCTTATAAATGCCTCTTTATCTTAAAAATATTTATTTCAGTTAATTGAAATAAGAAATAATATGTTCCGTTATAAATATTACAATTTATTATTAAAATGTCTGATTTATTTATATTTTCGATTCGTCGAAATATCCACCACGATTTTTACACTCCCGCACAAATGTGTAAGCATTCTATTTATCAATTTCTGCAGAAAATTTGATTCAATTCGTTCCATTTGTCTTCAGTATGTCCCAAAGTTGTTAAAGACGATGGCTGTTACCGTCTCTTCTGTCCAGTTGGCCCCAAAGTAACTTGTGTTCAAATGTGGTAATCGAGGTGGCCATTCCATAACTTATAGCATTTTGCGATGTTTCTAATACTTCTAAAAAATGTTTACAGATCCTACTTATTTTTAACTTTGGTAGGAGTTTTCTTAATTGGCGAGGAACTGCTTGACCAATGGAAGGATAACGGAGAGAAAATAAGATTCAGGTAGAACCAATATGATGAGTAATAATTCCAATTAGCATGTCATCAGTAAAATATCGGCCAAAGAAATTTGGCTTACATGGCCGCATAGATACTTGCACATCTTTGCGAGTAAAAATAAAAGGCTTAATTGCGCACTCCTGGAAAAATGTTCTGTTGAAGGATGAGACACCTTAACCCAGATTTTTGGTTTAAGGCGCCGGTCTTCACATATGAAGATTTGCCGGAGAAAGGTATTCCGAAGAGTGTTGCTTAAAGTTAAACACAGAGATAGTTCACTAATACTATCTAAAAAGTTTGAAGATGTTTTGATGAAGAAATTTTTAGATTTTCACTAAAGTTTTAAGGCGTAATAACGAACAGAATTATAAGAATATTCTCGAATATCAGGTACTACCATCTGGGAAGAGGTTATTTGAAGAACAGTATGATTTTATGCACGACAACAACCCCAATCATACATTAATATGTGTAAATATTTTTAGATGAATTAGGACATCGCAGAATCATAAATTTATGGAGTGGCCACCGCGATCACCAGATTTGAACCGAATAGAGTTACTGTGGGACCAACTGGAAGAAGAGTAAGGCAGCATCACCAGCCATCTTCTCTATACAATCTTGGGACATATTGAAATCACAATGGAACGAAATTGATGGAGAAGGAGTGCCCAGGATAGATCGGAATGGCAGGAAATTGTAAAGCAGGCCAAGGCCCTACAAGGGCTGTAGTGCCAGGAGAGGAACGAAAGAATGGAACGAAATTGAATCTGGTATTCTGCGGAAATTGATAAATCGAATTCCAAAAACCTGTGCGGCGGTAATAAAAAATCGTGGTGGATATTTCGACGAATCAAATATATAAA
The DNA here is from genome assembly GCA_011037195.1 of Triatoma infestans. NCBI lineage: Eukaryota > Metazoa > Arthropoda > Insecta > Hemiptera > Reduviidae > Triatoma > Triatoma infestans. Next base: position 63,532 of record JAAEAF010014419.1, on the reverse strand, counting down.
TGAATCAGACATTTTATTAATAAATTAAAATAAATATTTTTAGCATGAAGAGGTATATTTTGAAAGTTACGTGATATGCCTTAAACTTCCTGTAGTTAATGTACATATATATATTTTATGCAACATGACAATTGTAAAATAATATTAATTTAAACATATTACTATAATATAAAGAGTGTTTTCAATTTTAATGTATTCAGGAACAGGTATTTGAATATCACAATCGTAAAATGGGAGCATTGGAGCCTCATGTTTTTGCATTGGCTGAAGCGGCTTATAAAAATCTACAAACCGAGGATAAAAATCAATCATGTGTCATTTCTGGAGAAAGTGGAGCTGGAAAAACTGAGGCCACAAAATTTATATTACAGTATTTATGTTTGGTTACAAGCAACGTGAGCACATGGGTTGAACAACAAATTTTAGAGGCTAATACAATTCTTGAAGCATTCGGTTTGTATATTACAAGTAAAACAAAAAAAAATTACATAACTTGTTTTAAATTTATTAATTTAATCTATTTATTTTAATTAAACTGTATTTCTTTTATATTTCAAGGGAACGCTAAGACTGTTAGAAATGATAATTCTAGTAGATTTGGAAAATTTATGCAAGTATGTTTTGATAATAAATGGATGATCAAAGGTTGTATAATACAAGATTATCTTTTGGAACAATCTCGAATAACATTCCAAAGTGTAGGAGAAAGAAATTATCATGTTTTTTACCAACTAGTTGAAGGGTCTAAGGTAGTTTATTGTAATTATTATTTTGGATTATATAATAATAGTTATTATACAGGATTGCTACATAATTAATTTCATACTTGAATAGAATACTACAAAGCGAAAAGCCGCTTTGTAGGAAGTTCAGTCTTTATATTTCGTTTAGATAAAAGAGTTTTTTGTTACACATACTACTGCGTTTCTCTTTTCCCCATATTTCTCATTTACCTTCTCTTGAAATTGAGTTTTTACTGGAAATATTAGTTATGAGGCCAAAAAATATGAACAAATTGGCAAATAGTGAGTATTAGGTGTTTGTTGTGTGTGAGAGAGTGAGTGAGAGATAGAATAGCAAATCACAAAAACGAAAATTCAGAAAGAATTCAAAAGATATTCCATTGGTTAGTATCCTCAGAGATCTGACGTGAAGATTTTGTTCAAAATCTGTCAGCTGTGTGAATGTACAGAATGTGTTTTTTATCTTTTGTACATTTTTCTTGAAAACTGCTCCATCATTTTCTTGATAATGTGCTTTATTTGAAACATTTATTTTAGAATGTATTGAGGGGGTAATATCATGTCAAATATTCGAAATTGTGTTTTCATCAGAAATACATTATTTTATGCCCCTGAATACGAAAAAAACGATTTAGCGAATGGACTTTGTATGTGATGTTTGTATGTAAAGCGAAAATTCGCAGGAAGCTCAAACTTGATACCCCGTTTAGGTACCACTATAGGATCCGATAAGTAAGTGACAATCAGAATCCATAGTCGGAAGTGTGACTCTACTAAATAGTATTTCAATTTTTTGCTATTTTTGTATACCTATCGTTCGTATTGGCCTAACACTTTTATTTGAAACATTTTCCCAGGAAAATTGATTTTTGGAGGGCTGTGGTGGAGCGATACCTCAGGCTTCCTTCTAAATTGCTATTTCAAAATATTTTAAGATTTTACATATATATATATATTTCAATGGAAAATTAAGTATGTTTAATAAACACCAAATTTGAGAAAATCTATTAACCATAAATGCAACTTTTCAGGATGAGTTTTCACAGTTTCTTCCATTTTTCTTAAAAATAGTCCTAATAATTTTCTTTAAACAATATATTTATTACACCAGGTAATTGTTTATTTTGGCCCCAGCCAACTAATTGTTTAGCCTGTTTAATTAACAACGGTCAAACATAAACATTGTTTACATATTTATTACAGCTGTTGTAATCTATAACTTTTATTGACTTTTTTTCTGGAAACATCAGTTACTGGAAGATTTTTTCTCAGTTTTTGCGATTTTCTCAAAAATGGCTCCATCGATTTTCTTTAAACTTGGTATATCTAATCTTAAACGTTAGAAGTGCGGCTTTTGTATTAAATTTCGGATGCACACATGTGAAATTTTCAAGTGGGTAATACTCATATAAATAAATAAATAAGAACTGTGTAAATTCCAGTAAGAAAAGTCGTATGAATGTTTCGATAAACTGATTTTTGTTTAGTTAATAACGAAGATGAAATTACCTATATAGTAATTAATAGTTGATATTGAAAATAGTAAGTTTATTAACTTAAATCCAATTATTAAATTTTATATTTCTTTTTAGTGTAATAAGGATCTTGCGGAACAATTTATGTTAAAATCAGCCGATTCTTTTCAATATTTGAATCGTTCTGGTTGCATTAAAATTGAAGGTGTGAATGATGCAAGAAAATTTGATGGGCTTCGTCTGGCATTCAATGTACTTAGAATTCCATTGAATATGTGTGATGGAATTTTTAGCGTTTTATCTGCAATATTGTGGCTGGGAAATTTGTCTTTTGAGGTAAATAGATATAAATAATATTATTTGTGTTCAAAATTAAATTCAATAGGATGGAACAAAGAATTAAAAGCTGTGATGGGAGAGTGTTAACAGTACAAGTTCTTTTTTTTTAATTCAGGATATAGATGGCGAAAAATGCCAGTTAACAGAAGAAGATAAGTCAATATTGGCAACTGTTGCTAAACTTCTTGGACTTCAAGTAGAAGATGTTATACAGGTATCTTTAGTAAGGCAGATAAATGTAAGAGGCAACATAACAGAAATACCACTCAAATTTCAAGAAGTACGTAATATTTTATTTTGATTCATAAAAAAATGATCATTTTTTTTTTGGTTCGCGACATTGGGCAATAGCCAACCAGAGCGTTAACCAAGCGGGCCATTAATTGGATTATTTGTTTCAGCGATAGAACTAAAAAATTTTTCACGCTTCATGCATAAGATTTCGCGTTTTTTTTTGCGTAAATATTGGTAAAATATAAACAAGCAAATTGACGGTGGCTGGCTAGGGCCAAAGAAAATGTTTTTTCAAATGTAAAAGTTTATTTGATCGACGTTTCGGACTCCTTTAGTATCTTTCTCGGGATCTGTATGGAAAAAAAGAAGAAAGAAACCCACAAAAATACAAATACATACGTAGTTGTCTCATCCTCAAAATATTCCATAAACATAAAAACCAACATTCCAAAACCACATCCCATACCATGCTTGAGCCATCTATATTCCGTTCTTTCATTATACAAACTCCATCTCATACAAAATTATTCACTTTTTAAAGTTTGTCATCCCCAACCTCTCTCAGTATGATATAAGCGAAAATATTCATTACTCAAAATAATGTTATGTATGTTTTTTAGTAGAAAAGAATGGCGATTTTACTAAAGAAAAATATACACAAAAAATTGTTTGAGCTACTATTTAATGCCCCCTTGGCTGTCGTCCAATTGCACATAACAATTGTCCCAAGTTTATAGTTTTCTTTTTCTATAAGAATATAGTTTTTATTGTTTATAGTTTTATTTTTTTTCATTTAGGCTAAGGAAAACCGTCACGCGATGGCAAAAGCGCTCTATTCACGTACATTTGCGTGGCTAGTGAATCATATAAACACTTGCACAAATCCAGGCCTTGATTCATCCCGTTTTCTTGGAGTACTTGATATTTTTGGATTTGAAAATTTTGCTGTTAATTCGTTTGAACAACTCTGTATCAACTATACGAATGAGAAACTTCACAAATTTTTTAACCATTACGTTTTTGCATTGGAGCAGGACATTGTAAGCTTGTTATTCCTTCATTAATTGCTTATTTGCTAATTGTCTTTAATTGGACTCTATTATATTTCTTTTTTTTTTTAATTAAGTATCGACAAGAAGGTATACTGTTTTCCCATATTGAATTCACTGATAACACTTGCTGTCTTGAACTAATAGAGAAGCCTCCAAGATGTATACTGAAACTGCTTACTGAGCAGTGCCACATGCCAAAAGTAAGTTATTAATCTATGTTTTCGTTTAATCACTATTTATTCATATCATCCATGCATTTGCGTCAATTACAGAATTTTTGAAAGATTTTCGAGTTGTGTATCGACCTTTGAGCAGTGAGCATCGTACTGTTTCTCTCAGTTAGAAGTGCATATCATACCAACTTGTTCTATAAACTCTAATTTTTCCTTTTCATTATTTATTTTCTAATTGATGCTTTGAGTTTTCATTTTACTTTTATTTTTCTTTTCTAATATGTTTATATATAAATTTTGTGATATTTAAAAATTATAATTTTTAACGGAAAATAAGGCATTTCTTTGTTTTAAACAAAAATGAATGTCTCGAAAGGGGGCCAAAAGCCCCCGGACGAATTAAATAAAAATGTGAGTTTGGAAAATCCGATACAGGATTGTATAATGGATAACGATGAACCCCAAAAAGTTGAAGAGGTAAATGATTAAGTTATTGAGCTATTTAGACCTTTTGACGAGGGACCTTTTCAAGTGTTAGAATTTCAGTGAAAGGTAAAAGTTGGTAGAATAGATGGTAATAGATGGTAAAATAGGACGTATGCACCAATGTCCATTGGGAAAATAATTTTTGGGTCACATAAAATTGGGACAAGTTTGAGAAAACATTTTTGGGCTATTAAGAATGAAGTGATTGAAATCAAAAAGTCTGGGTATAACACAATAAAGGTGACATTGCGTAGGGTACTAGTGCTAATACATTGGTAGATTCTGAGCACTTAAAAGAATTAAATTTACAAGTTTACATAGCATCATTTTTATTAAAAAGGCAGGGCATAATTAAGGGAGTCGATACAATGTTATCTGAGAATGAAATTAAAGAAGTGTTAACTCACTGATCGTCTAGCTCATTGTTATCTGTGAAAAGATTTATAAGGAAATATAAAGAGGGTGATAAAACAATTGAAAAACCTACTTCTACAATTTTATTAACCTTTCGTGGGCAGTCTTTACCTGATCGGGTTTACATTTATGGGGTAACTTGTCCTATTGAGCCCTTTGTTCAGCGAGTTATACAATGTTATAAATGTCTCAGATATAATCATGTATCTAAGCAGTGTAAGAGTAAACTTCGCTGTGCTATTTGCTCTGAGGAGCACGAAATGAAAGATTGCTCCAATCCTAATAAATTAGTATGTGTCCATTGTGAACAAATTCATTCCTCAACTGACAAAAACCTGTGTCCTATGTTTAATAAAGAAAAAAATATCAAAATGTACATGGCGGAAAACAACATTCCATATAAGGAAGCAAAAGAAATTTTTGAGGACAAAAATCACTCAACTGTTGTAGAGGGACCAAGTATTAAGTGTGAATTGAACTTCCCAGGCTGTTAGGCCTGTAAATGATAACTTACAACGTTTAGCTGTTAAAAGATTGAGACAATTTTCTCCCCCCAAAACATTAAATTTAAGTTTAAATAAAGAATTATATACTATTCCAGTACCAAAAAATATTAAAGGAGGTCTAATTACATCAAATCCACACGCCAGCCCTCTTGTTGACAAACAGGAGTAGGGTAGTATCAAATTAGAAGATATTTGCGAAACTTTTATTAATATAATTGATAACTATGTGTGTAAAGAAGGTAACCATGTATCAGATAAATTTACGCTGAAAAGAACTAATTAAGGAAAGGTTAATGAATTTAAATATAACATAATTATCTTGGTTTAATATATTCTTTATGGTTTATAGCCTAAACTTTGAATTTTTAATGAATACAACATCATTGATGAAAATTAAAATACTATATAAATTCAGCGAACAGATTTACATACAAAATTTTATTATATTATTTCATCACAACCATACATTAAAGGTTGGAGATATTTATACAGTCCAAAGAACAATACTATAAATATCGATAAGAACAAAATTTTAAACTTCACTCCCCCTCCTTTTACAGCAGCTAGTAAATTTATTTTATTCTACCAAAGCTTTGCCTCCAACTACATAGAGTACAGAGATCGCTTCCTACTAAATGAATTTCAGGCAAACAAAACAATATACGAGTATTTAAAAGACGATTCCGTCACTCTCTTCATATTTTTAATTAAACAAATTTTAAGTATTTATAATTTTATATTACTTAATATAAATGTAATCATTAAGATTACTGCAATGGAATAATAGATCTATCTCAAGCAATAAAGGGAATCTAGAATTTCCCTCTCCTACTATTTAAACTAGACAATATTGGATGATCCACATGGTTCTGATCATTTCCCCATTGTAATTTCATCTAATAACATCTGATTGAATTCAGTTTCACGAGCTTGTTATAAACGTTGGAAAATCGACAAAGGAGACTTGGACCAGTATACTACTCTCTTTTCTGAATAAATCTCTTTAAAAAATTGCAACAATTATGAAAGTTTTATAGAAATATTAAACAATGTCTGCTCCCAGACTATTCCACTATACAAAAATAATAAAGGTAAAGCTACCAATAAAAATAATAACTCCGTAAAAAGTAACTTCTGGTGGAATGGTGAGTGTTCCACTGCAATATTGAAAAGGAAACAAACTTTTTCCCAGTATAAAGTAGCCCCCTCACTTGATAATTTCCTCGCATACAAGAATAGCGATGCAATAGTCAAGAAAACCACAAAAGAAGCAAAAAGAAAATCTTGGCAACAATTCTGTTTGAAATTAAATAAAAATACGTCACTGAAAAGTATCTGGTACAAAATTAGAAAATTATACAGTCAACCAGCATTGCACCTTTAGTGGTGGGCCAGTGGATAAGTGATTTACATGAAAAATTAGCTCCACCCTATGTTCTTGAAGAAATCGAAATGGAAAGCAATGTGACCGAAACTACTCATTTTCTGACAGAACCTTTTTCCGCAAAAGAATTGAATTCTGTTGTGAAATCCAACAATAATTCTGCCCCAGGGATGGATCATTCACTATTCAATTATCAAAAATTTTAAAATGCTAAAGCTTGTCTTTTAAAATTATTCAATAAATTTTGGGAGAAAGGAAAATATCCTGTAGACTTGAAAAAATATTTAGTAGTCCCTATCCTAAAAAGCGGCAAACCTCCAAACGGCTGCAATTCCTGACGTCCCATTTCTCTAGGGTCTTGTATGCTAAAGACATATGAAAGGTTGATAAAGGCCAGGCGGTGGTTAGAGTTCCAAAACAAACTTCTTAGCTCACTATTTGGATTTCGACGAGGTCGATCTGTAGCTGAAAGTCAGATTCAGTTGATCACAGACATTTACCAAGCATATACCTCTAATCGGGACTTAACTGCCCTGTTCCTGGATGTAAAAGCAGCATTCGATAATATACAACTTCCGATCCTTTTTAATAAATTGTTAGATCTGGAAATTCCGAGAAAGGTGGCTCAAAATATAATCTCAATGATATCAGATAGGATTGTTTATATACGAGTAAACGATGTAATAATAGGTCCGAAGACAACTCAAGTGGGACTGCTTCAGGGTAGTATCTTGAGTTCCCTTTTGTACGCAATATACGTATCAAATATGGAAGCGGTCATCGGTCCTGAAGTGAACATTCTTCAATATGCAGATGATATCTGTCTTTACACTGCGAGTAAGTCGGCGACTAGTTGCATAGAGAGTCTAAACTCAACCATGAAATCTCTGGAAGATTGGTCCATATAACCTTGGTCTAACTGTATCTGAAAGTAAATCTACTTTAGTCCCGTTTACTAGGAAAAGAAGAGTTCCCCTACTAATTCAGTGCAAATTGGCAGTTTTAAATTTTCATGCGCAAAAGAAGCCAAGTTTTTAGGATTATTATTAGATAGGAAATTATCCTGGAAAAGCCACATACAACAAATGATGAAGAAAACTAGCAGATATCAAAATGTTTTGGAAGCTACATCACACAGTAAGTGGGGCTGTGACCCAAATGTAAGTTTGCTTTTCTACCGTGCAACCATCAGAGCTATTTTGGAATTTAGGTTTGTGTTCTATGGACAGGCAAGGAAATCCACTATTCGTCCTTTAGAATTAATTCAAAATAACTGTCTGCGATTGTGTTTGGGCTGCTTAAAGAGTACCCCCATAGATGTTCTGCATGCTGAATCCTGCGAACTCCCTTTCAAATACAAAATAACGTGTCTTTCCAGTAAACTTCTGATAAAATTGAAATCCTTCCACTATGACATATACAATAACATTTCATCTCTTGCAACTAAAGTGCTCACCCATAATTAGTGGAAAACCAAAATTACCCCTCCATTGGTTGACAGTTTCATAACAGGCTCAGAACTATCTCTTCAAATATTATCATCAGCAAAAATGCCCATGTTTTTGACAGATTTTAAAATTCTACAGCAAACAGTACCATTAACTATACTAGAGGACTTTTCTGACATTCCTACATCCATGAAAAATACAGTATTTCTTCATAAAATTAACGAGATTTGGCCAGATTCATGTTCCATATTCACAGGCGGATCTAAATATAATAACTGTTGGTGCTGCGGTCTATATCCCTTCACTAAACTACTCTTATCAGTATAAACTAAATGAAAATGTATCAGTGTACACAGCCGAATTAGTGGCTACCTACCTACATGGCTTTACAATACATACTAACAATGGACAGACTAAAATTTACGATACTAAGCGACTGTAAAAGCGCATTAATTAAATTGGATAATATATCGGTGTATTCCACAAACAGCCATTTAATGGAACAGTCAATATAATGGAAACCTTAAATAATGCCAAATCACTGGGGAAATCCATATATTTTGGATGGATAAAGGGGCCTTCTGGGATAGTCGATTACGAGAGAGTAGACCTGCTGGCCAAGGAGGCCGCTGTAACAGGAGAACCCTTAACAGTAAAAATTCCATTTCAAGATTTCATCCCAACTATTAGAAGTGACGATACTAACAGAGAGGGAGTTCTGTAACAGAGAGATGGCAAAAACAGTATACCAATAACAAAGAGAAAGGTAGATTCTATAAATTTTTATTCCCCAAGTTAAAGAGACGTCCGTGGTTGGCTAAAATATCAGTCTGGAAATCAACGATAATTAGCATGTGCAGCAATCATGTTATATGTAGAGCTTACTTAAATAAGATAAAAATAGCTAACTCTCCGCTATGTCCTAGATGTGGGGTTTGGAAGGATCTAGGACACGCGGCGATGATATGCCCGCACTACGAAACTGCTAGAGACCATCTCTTGAAAATAATAATGAAACACGAAACATGTCCTTTCAATTAAAACACAATTATTTCAAGCAATAACACAGAAGTACTGGAAGCAGTAGTTACTTTTTACATGAAATATAAAAAGAATTTTACATAAAAATATACATACTTCTCCAGAAACATTCTTAATAACGTAAATGGCTAAATAGTGTGTAAACTAAGGCAAAAAAAAATTTGGAAGATTTTATGTGTTTTAGTTTTCAAGATTTTCTTCAAATTTCTTGGATATACTAATCACAACTATGTAGTCATATCACTTTTATATGAGATATTTATCTAGGCAAATAATTTATGGAGTTCTGGGGGAGCGGTGACTTCAGGCTTTGTTCTAAACTGCTATAACCAAATACTATACGATTCTATTCTATAATATAATTAATATCAGCTATTACGTTTTTACAGAGCGCAATTAAATATGTTTACAAAACACTAAGTATGAACAAAACTGGCTAATAGGAAGTGCGTCTTTATAGAATGTTTTGTTTTTTGCGTGGTTTATTCAAAACGGCCCCAGTGATTTTCCTCTCATTCTGCACTGCATAAAACTATTATTTTTTACTTTCCTTTACTGCTCTCTAAGTATTGCGATCGTATCAAATTTTCCAAATTGAGTTATCACCGGAAATAAATGTTTTGAAGTCCCCTGAATCGAAAAAGTGTTTTTTGGAAATTGGTTTGTTTGTGTGTGTATGTGTTTCCGGCATTACACAATAACGGAAGAATCTCAGAACATCTCAGAACGTGATTAAATGTTAGAACGCGTTTTTGCAATTATTTCGAAAACTACTCCAATTATTTTCATGGAATATTAGGAAAATTTATTTAAGGAGGTTCTAGGGAAGGGGTGACATTAGGGTTTTCTTCTGAAGTGTCATTTCGCAATATATTATATGATTCTGTCATCTATATAATATTAATAAGAATTCAATATGCGGCCAAAATTCCAAGTTTTAATTCCGGAAGTACTACTTTTTTGCTTAATTAATTTTCGGAGGCACATGCTATGCGTAGTTTAATTATATCAAAAACTTGTAAATGGGTAATCATTATAAATAAATCAGAACTATGTAAATTGAAGTAAGGGAAGTATGTGAGTGTTAACCCCAGATTTGTTTTTACATTTCCCTGAAAAATTTATTTTTAGAGTTTTGCAGAGGCTGAGGCAGGGTACATTTGAACATTTGTGGGAATTAAGGATAATTAGATATTTAGTAAAAATTTTAACTTTTGAGATAGTTTTTCAATCAGAATTGTGAGAATTGCAGTAAAAAAAAAGTCATTTAACGGATTTTTGGATTCTTCAATGTTTAAAACGAGTAAATAAGTTCCTAAATTTAAGTCTAAACCTTAGCTCCATTGGTAAAAATTGAACATATTGCAGTTCATTAGAACCCTAATCACGAAGCAATGCTGATTGAGTACTGGCTTTTCTATGACATTTCCAAATGCAGTTTAGTAAACTAAAAAAACATACGATGTGTGTAAATTAAGTAATGAGACTGATTTTCTAGTGTTCGATCTGGCAACACTGGAGACGCGGCGCATGCGTGGTAGGGCAAGTAAACATCTGATACACGCCCAGTGCAAATTTGAAAAGGCTAGAGTTGTTGCACTGTCCGTAGTGACTTTTTTTGTGAGCAAGGTTTTTTCAGTGCGTTTTTAAAAATGAGTGACATCAATTACGAGCAACGTTGTGCTATCAGGTTTTGCTTCAGACTTGGGCACAGTGCAACAGAAACGTTTGAAAAACTGTGCCAGGCCTATGGAGACAATGTTTTGTCGAGAGCACAGGTTTTTAGGTGGTTTAAGTCGTTTGCAGAAGGAATGGAATCAATTGAAGACGAGCCTCGCAGCGAAAGGCCTTCATCTTCAAGAACCGACGAAAATGTTGGCAGAATCCGCGATCTCGTGCGTTCAGATCGTCGTTTGACAGTCCGAATGATCGGCGAAGAGTTGAATTTGACTCACACAACCGTTCATCAAATTTTGACTAATGAATTGGGGATGAGAAAAATTTGTGCAAAAATGGTTTCACAAGAGCAAAAAGACATCAGAAAAGAAAGGAGCTTTGACTTTTTGGGAGCAATTGAAAACGATCCCAATTTTTTGGAACGTGTTATTACAGGAGACGAGTCTTGGGTGTTTGAGTATGACCCAGAAACTAAGCGTCAGAGCATGCAGTGGCACACTTCAACCTCTCCAAGGCCAAAAAAAGCAAGAATGAGCAAGTCAAAAATCAAATGCATGCTGATTTGCTTGTTTGATAGCCAAGGAATCGTTCACAAAGAATTTGTGCCTCAATGCCAAATGGTAAACCAACATTTTTACCGAGAAGTTCTTGAGAGACTTCGAAAAAGAGTCATGCGTGTGAGACCAAACATCAAAAACAAGTGGGTGTTGCATCACGACAATGCTCCGTGTCACACCGCGATTTCTATTAATGAGTATTTGGGCAGTGAGTCTCCTCAGCCTCCTTATTCACCCGACTTGAGTCCATGTGACTTTTTTTTGTTCCCCAAATTGAAAAATCACCTCAAGGGACGCCATTTTGGAACATTGGAGAATATTCAAACAGCCGTAACCGACCAACTGAAGTCTATTCCAGTATCCGAGTTCCAGCACTGCTATGACGAATGGAAGAATCGTCTTCAGCGTTGTGTGGCTTCCCAAGGTAGTTACTTTGAAGGGGACAATGTTGAATTGTAATTTTATTTGAATAAAAAAATAGATAAAAAATCAGTCTCATTACTTAATTTACACACCTCGTAGGTATCAGTAACGATTTATTTTTTGCATAGGGTTCTGATGGTGCCTATCTCGTCAATTTGCATGCAGAATTTGAATCTCATCCTCAGTATGTAAAAGGAGATGACCGAAGGAAGTGGGAAAAGGAATTTGGTATTGATCATTATGCAGGAACGGTCACTTATTCTGTTGAAGGTTTTGTAGATAAGAATCGAGATGTTCAGCAAGATGTGTTTTTTGACTTTATGAGCAGGTCTACAAATGTATTTGTGCAAGAGTTAACAATATACCAGGTTTGGATGATTGATTATCCTTATATATATGTATGAATTCTTCTTTTGAACATGTCACTTGAAAAAAGTTTTGATTTCAGGATCTCCTGGGAGCAACATCCACTAGAATGGGCACTGCTGGAATGACACTAGCAGCAAGAGGTACAAGCAAAGGCAAACCCACTGTTAGTGATACTTTTAGACATCAACTACAAGCTCTTGTAGATGTTTTGCAAGCAACAAACCCATGGTATTTCTTTTTTTTGTAATTCGAATTTTATCTAAATTTTTACTTTTTCCTAATGCTTTAAGCAGAAATTGCTCTAAAACAGATTTTCGAATTTCAGTTTTCATCAAAATTATGTTTTGAGGTTTCCTGCTTAAGAAAAAACAATTTGACACAAATTCAACTTGTATTACTGAAGTCCGTCCCATATTTACTGAATAGTTTATTCAATTTTTCATAATTTTCTTGAAAAGAGCTCCAACGTTATTCTGTTTATATGAAATACTAACTTAAGTTATAAACATCTATCAGTTTTATTTGAAACATTTTTCTGGGAAAATTGATTTTATGGGTTTTCTGGGGGGAAACTAATTTATAAAATGGCGTTTCAGTATTTCTGCCATCTATATGATTAATATTAGGGGTAACTTAAAAGTTTAGTAAAGTTCTATAATTCAAGAAAATTCGTCAGTTAGAATTGTGAGAATTCTAAGAGGAAGTGATAGGATTGTTTCACCACTAATTTTTTATTTTTCATTTTTCTTATTTTTAGGTATGTTCGTTGTATAAAACCCAATATGAAAAAATGCGCCAATGAATATGATGAAAAACTAGTTTTAGATCAGTTGAAATATTTAGGTATGTTGGATATAATCAGAATTCGAAAGGAAGGATACCCAATTCACATGCCTATAGATCAATTTTGGCTGAGATACAAGTGTTTATCCAAAGTAAAGCGTGCTGCTGATCTGAGAATTGCTATAAGGTAAAATATTCATCATTTTGTAGAGCTTGCTTCGTAAATACATACATCAATTAAATAATATTAGTAAAATACTAATGTATTTTATAGTGATTTAATGAAGCGTTATTCAATTAATAACAATGAATGGCAGTTGGGAAAGTCAAAAGTGTTTCTTAGGGGATGTGCACATGAACCTTTGGAAGATATGAGAAATAGTGTTCTTCAAGCAAGTGCATTACTAATACAGAAAACATGGAAGGGCCATTATTTCTACAAAGGTGTGAAACGGAAAAATTACACTCAGCTTCTGTGATAAAAAAACAATATTTTTATTTGTTGCGTAATTGTTAAATCACAATTTAATTGTTGTTTAATTGTTTTGTAGAATACAAGATGACGAGAAATGCAGTCATAAAAATTCAACATGCATTCCGAGGTTGGAAACTTCGTCTTTGTTTCCTGAAAAAGAGAAGAGCAGCTATTGTAATACAATCTCACCTGAGAGGTGTATTTGCACGTGAGGTACGATCGCACTTCTTCAAATTTACCTTGTTTTTAGTAATAGAATAATGCTGAAAAGTTTAAAATTCCTTTTATTAGAATATAACTTCAAACAGATAATTACAATAGATCTGTTGAATGTTAGGTCGCCTTAGCATTGCGAGAAATGCGTAGAGTGGAAGAAGAGATGAGAAAACGAGAAAAGCTTGAAGAAGAAAAGAGATTGAGAGAAGAGAAATTAGCCCAAGAACAATGGATGGAACGTGTAAATACTGAAGAAAATGATCGAAGGTATTTTATATATAATTCAGATATTTAATTTTTTTAAATCTAATTTAGGTATTATAGGTATTAAACCACATTAAGGAAAATTGGATTTTAAATAAGAGAGAAAGTAAGCGAGAAATGTGTGAATTTCTGGACTTCCTAGTGAATAATGTACTTTTTTGCAGTACGTTCATTCATTTAGCATAGCGGAAAACAAAAACACTAACGTTTGCAAGCATTTGCACTAACATTGCAAGCACAAGTAGCTTTGGGCAATCCTAATAAAAGCTAACTCCTTCGACCGAATTTTTAAATCAATTTAATGCTTCTTGTGATAGTAACAATTATAACAGTTATACAAAAAAAAAATAATTTATGAGTTTCTATAATACTGGTTTATTGGCAGCTCTTTTTATCTCCAGTGAGCAAACTTGAATCCCAGTGTGTAAAAGTGGCACTTGACTTTCTTGTCAAACTATTAATAATCACTAGTAATTATAATTAATAATATTTTTGTCTAGTGTAACTGAAGCGGACACTGTAGCTCTGTCGCAAATGGCATCTCACTTAAATCATCGTTTTGTTGAACCATTAAGCGGAGGAGAATCTGTTGATTTAGATAACTTGTTCGCATTTCTTTCTGACGTTCAGACAAATAATTCACCCAAAAACCATATAATAGATGAAATCGGACATAAAATGAACGAACTTGTTTCTGATCTGGACGTTGAGGTAAGAATTATTTTTTATTTATTATTAAACTAGCCTAGAGGTCTCCGCTCATTCTTAAGCAGCATTCGCCGTTCTATAATCTACACTCTTCCTTTTCCGTTCTGACAATAAATTTACAATAAAAAGCCCATTTATAAAATCAAAAGCAAGTACGCTAGCTTCGAAATTATATGGATGTTGAAGTTTTTAATCGATTACTTTATGTGCAACTACGGAATACTAGCTAAAAATCTTAAGTGATCCTTGTGAAATTGTAAAATAAATAGACGGAAGGCGGACAAAAGTTAAGATTTTTTTCACACCATTGATCTCAAAAAACGTATGAAAGCATGGAAAACTCAATTTAGGAAAACAATTCAAATGGGCATCAGGCAAATTGTTTTATTATTTGTATTATATATATACTGTTATTTATTGGAAACATTTTTTCAGCTGGAAACCGTAATCCAGCAAGAACTAGCTGGTTTACGGGAAGATGAAATGCTTAGTGGGCCAAGAACTAAAGTAATGAAGGCACCTTCTTTGCCTGAACCGACTGAACCTCCACCCCCACCCCCACCTCATAATTCTCCACCTTTATTGGCGCCACTTCTTCCACCTGAACAGCCAATAACCAGAAATGAAATGGCTGGCCAAGAACCAATTTATGAATGTGTAAGGCCAAGAGAAGATGGTGGTTCACCAACGCCACTTCCTACACCTATAAGTCCACCGCCTCCAGTGGCTGCTGGAGTTTCACCCGTCCTGCCTCCTCCTAATGTAAGTATAATTCTGGTATTTATTTATTTATTTAAAACAACTCTAGGTTATCATTATTTGTCTACTTCATTGGATGATTCTTAGCTTGCCAGTTGGAGATGTAATGGAACTCAAGAAGGAGCAGAACGAGGTCTACGACGAAAATACCGTGTAGAGAAAAAAATACAGGAAATGGAACAGGATAATACATTATTTTCAGCACCATTAAATGATACTTACCATGACATAGTAGAATTTGCACAAACATACTTTAATTCTCATGAAAGAACTCCAGAAGGTAAAGTCTTCTCTTGAATCGTTTACTGGTTTTAATGTTGGTTCGTTAGATAATTATTTATAATAGGTTATATTTACAGGGACCATTATAGCAACTCTGACACGTAAGCATAAGGTTACAGAAATGATGCCAAAGTATGAAATGGTAACATATTATAAAGGTTCTACAATACCCACTTCACACATACAGATGTATGATCCTGATAATGTTAATATGGCTTGCTCAATTTTTAGGGTAATTTATTAAATCTGCAATATCTTTATTTTCCAGAAATGTAAAAAAGGAAAAATAATGCCCTTTGAATTTATTTACAGGATTTATGTAAATACATGAAAGGTGAACATAAAAATGAAGTTCAAGTTATACAGTCTATAATAGGCTCAGGTTTA
Organism: Triatoma infestans; assembly: GCA_011037195.1. Taxonomy (NCBI): domain Eukaryota; kingdom Metazoa; phylum Arthropoda; class Insecta; order Hemiptera; family Reduviidae; genus Triatoma; species Triatoma infestans. The sequence continues at coordinate 47,337 of JAAEAF010014419.1, read as the reverse complement.
GAGAGGGAAGAATTAAGAGATGAAATATTTGTACAATGTATGAGGCAATCAACAAATAATCCAAGTCCAGAGGCTACAGAAAGGCTATGGTTATTACTGTGTTTAACAATAGTAGCGTTCCAACCGAGTAAAATTTTATTTAAGGTGGTTTATTCAGTTTAACTTCGCAAAATTTCAATATTCAACTTTACGTTTATGTGAAATATCTAGTTTTATATATTTATTTTCCAGTATTTCATTTGCTTCTTGAGAAAAAACTTGCAATGTGAAGGTAAATTAAGGCAATATGTGCAGTGGTGCATTGATAATTGCAATAATGCTAAAGCATCTTGCCGTCAGTATCCGCCTTCATCTGTTGAAATTGCTGTAGGTTTTTAATTTGTTTACTCTTTTGTGGTTTATTGCTAATTCAAAAATTTACAAATTCTTATTATTATTTAAGGCGATGCGTCGTTTGGGAACTATCGTGTGTCGCTTCTTTTTCCTTGACGGAAGAACCAAAGCAATCGATGTACATCCGACAGATACTGGTGGAGATGCTACAGCTAAATTGGCTGATAAATTGGGATTAAGTAAAACTGATGGCTGGGCTGTTTACCAGAGTCGACCAGATGGTGAAGAACATGTTAGAGCACATCATTTTCTCTACGATGTTATAGCGCAATGGGAAATGTTAGTAAACATTATGACAATCTTAACTGTGTCAGTGATATTAGCTGTAAGAGGAAATATATAGATTTTAGAAGTTTGGAAGAAATCTTCCAGGATACAAAAAAAAAAAAATCAAAAGAAGTTCAAGTTTGATTTTACGTTTGAGTGTCACCAGGAAACCGACACAAGCCACTGTTAGGTTTTGGTCAAAATCGGTAATCATAATTAACAGTAATTATTACTTTTACTAAGTGCTGGTGGTTATCTACTATTATCCAACTCTTTCTACTGCACACCAGATCTTTTTTGTTCATGAAACTGGAATTTATAAATGCTTTTGGGTAATCTGCTACGTCAAGCCTTACTCTAAATGCGAAGTGACAATCCAATATATTGTTTATGGTCTTACAACCGTGTAATAATTAAAGAAAGTTAAACCTCGAGGATTCCGTGTTTAAAGAGAATTTGTCAATTGAAATTTAAATAGAAAACTATGTGTGTTTTCTCACCAGATTTTTTTTATAGTTCTAATAACATAACTTTCTTTTATTTTATAGAAAACAAAATTATCAAGGATCTAGTAATTCATCTTTTATGATAGTGAACAAAAGAAACAATAGTACTACGCTTGGTTGTGGTGAAAACAGATTTATATTCAAGAAAAGACTTTTCCGTAATACGAGGGAAATTTCACAAGATCCAGTAGAAATAAATATGTTGTATGCCCAAGCTGTATATTCAGTTGTGAAGGTATGTTTGATTCTGAATTTCAAATTTCTATCTATCACAGATCCATAGTTACCGATTGTACTGTTACTTTTTGTAATGCTTGTAGTTTTATTTAACGTTATTAAATATTTTTGCAGAGTGATGATTTTCCAGTAAGTGAAAAGGTGGCAGTTCAATTGGCTGGATTGCAAGCACAAGTAGCTTTGGGCAATCCTAAAGAGCATGGTCACTTGGAATACTATACAGATGTTGAAACTTACCTTCCTTACCGTATTTCCAGGATACGTGGCGATGACGTGTGGGTATGTTTGTCAATGAGATGGAACCAATACATTCTGGAATTTGTGTGGTTTATAATGAATTAATATAAAAGTATTTGTTGGCTGTTGATGAGTAAGTGACTCACTTTCATTTCTGTTGATGATTTAAGACAAGACACTAGTAACTTTTAATTTTCTTGTTTATATTTCTGCGATGGAACAAATGTGTATTAAAAATTCTTTCTCCACATCTTCACGACTACCTATATATTAAAGCCTTGATAAAGACAGTAAACTCTGTCGAAACGTTGGCATAAGTGAATGTTTCTTTATTGAGCGATCCTCACAACATTTTTTCATAACATAATGAATTAATGGCATAGCATATCTATGATGTACTTGAACTCTATTTTAAATTTCTGCTTCTTTTTTTTTACATTTCCTAGGTTCCTATTTTAGCTCAAGCACATCGTCAATATGGTGCGGGTAAAACTGATATGATGGCAAAAGTTCTTTATCTTTCTTGTGTTATGCAGTACCCTCTGTATGGAACAACTATGTTTACAGTCACTTATCGTGGATATTGGTCTTATGGTAAATGCCATTCTCAATTTTACTCAGTCTTGAAGTAATTAAACAGTTTATAAGACTGTTAGTTTTTCTGTGGATTTATTGTTGAATTTGGCAAAATATAGTAAAATAATCTCTCTTAATAATACTATAATTTTTTTAACACAAGGTAATAGCGTCATTCTTGGAGTAAACTGCAACGGTATTATGCTTATCAAGACTGATGACAAGTTTATTCTCTTCGAATTCAGGTACCATTCAGTATACTTTTGCAAGTGTTTTTTAATTTGTATTTAGCTCAAAGACTATTATTCATTTTGAATTAACTTCCCTTCTAGAACCAAATTTTCTTTTTCCCTGAACCAGACAACTAAAGCAAAAGTTCATGTTTTGGTGTTCTATATATAATTATAGCATGTAGATGTAGCAACTTTTTTCCAATCAAATCTAGTGGTCGAGCGAGGGCCTCATTTGAGCACCTTGGATGTTAGTGGCTATAAGGCCAAAAGCCACTTCAACCTCAAAGATCTATTGTGGTTCCATTATATAGTTGTCTGTAAAATGTACAATGTGCGATTATTAGTGTGTGTGTATGTTTGTGAGCCCTATAAGTTTTTTTTTTTTTAAATTAAGGCGCGCTTAACATCTATGGTCATTAGCGCCCGGAGCCTTTCCGTGCACGGCGGCCCCGGACAATGTTCTCTCGCTACAGACCAAACACTGTCCATCCACCCGGCGATGTGAGCTGTGAGGCTCTATGGAAGAAAAAATCTAAGGGTAGCACTGGACCGAAACCGGACCTCCGCATGGGAGTCCAACGCGCTAACCACTTAGCTAATCCCTTCCCTCCCTATAAGTTTGTTTATTCCTAGTAATTGCACATCAGCTACCTCTGCAGGCCTTATTGTATTGTGTGAATGTTGGAGGTGTCAGTATAAGTGTTTTTAGGCTGGGATACCCGTGAGGAACGCCAAGGTCCCTTGAAGAAGTGGCTAGTCCACTTCCCTCTACAGGTGTAGATGTACTCAGGCCATATTGACCCATTATGCTTTTGGATTTTATTCATCAGGATACATCAGGGTGTACACTATTTGAATCCTTTGTTTTAATCGTTAAATTCAATTCAAAATAGATCCTTTTTTAAATAGTTAAATTAAAGAAAAAGGAACTTTATTAAATAAGTAAACATATGGGCCAATTATGGACTTCATGGGCCAAGTATGGTCTTTATGGGCCAATAAAGGCCAAGTATGGCCTTTATTCAACTAACTAGTGCTACTTATTTTAAATAAACCCATTTTCGCTTTGATTACCCTTTCTGCAAGATGTTTACCGAAGGAAAGAGAAAGGGTAAGGCGGAACCCTAAATATTTATAATCATTTACTACCTCGATCTTAGATTTCTCTAAGTTAATTCTTAAATTCCAGGTAAGACAATATTCCTGAAAAGAATTAATCATTCTTTGTAGGAAGTAAGAATCCGAGGCAAGTAAGACCACATCGTCGGCATACGCAGTAGTTTCACTTTGCTGCCACTTTCTATACAGACCTCACCATCTAGATAGGCTTCTACATCGTTTACATAAAGCGAAAATAAAGTCGGACTGAGGAGACAACTCTGCCTCACACCCATTTCAGTGGAAAAACTTTGTGTTACTCCATTCAAACACCTTACATGCTGTGGTATTATGCAGAAGATTTTTAACAGATTTCACAATTTTTGTAGAAAGGCCTAAATTATAAAGTTTGTAGATAAGAGCATGCCGATCAATTCTATCGAATGCCGCTGACAAATCTACAAAGAACGCGTAGACTTTTTGCCTTTTCGTTTTAGTTTTAATTTTACTAAATTAAGTAAACTAAATATGTTGTCTACTGCAGAGTAGTTTTGCCGAAACCCAGCCTGAAATTCCCCTATTATTTTGTTATTGTCTACCCATTCGAGAATTCTATTTAATAGCAAACCACAATATACCTTGCACACTGTATTTATGAAGGATTTTTCTTTATAGTTACATGCCAAGCTTTTGTTTATATTCCTTTTTTATAAAGAGGAAATATGATGGATTCTTTAAAACTAAAAGGAATGTTTCCAGACTCAAAAATTCTATTAAATATATTTATTTGATAATCAATTTAGAAAATTAGGAGGCGCATATTTATAAAATTCAAAAGTAATGCGGTCCTTTGCGGGACCCTTGTAATCCTTGACTTTATACAAGACTTGTTGTAATTCGTCCAACGAGAAGGGCCTATCTAAACTTTCAATCTCAATCAGTGGTTCTGTGAAAACTATTTTTTGTGATAAGCGTGGAGGATTATATAAACTTCTAAAATATTCAAACCACTCCCCCACTGATATTTTGCCGACAATTCAGTTATTAGTCTTTTTTAAAGAACGGACAACATCTCAAAATTCTTTACTTTGTGTCACATTATTGAGACGCTCAGCACACTTTACATAATATTCCTTCTTCTTCTCTCTATACAGCTCTCTATAACTATTATTGCACAATGTATAAACTAATTTATCTTCCAATTTATTGGATTTTCTATAGACTTCTAAATAATAAAATGATTTATTCCTTGCTAAATTACATTTTTTATCATACCAAGGCTTGATTGGCCGATAACTCGGCTTGGCATTTTTATTATAGTTTGCAGCGCTCATAATTGTTTCCGTTATAAAACTTACACTACTCTCTTCATTATCAGTGATATAATTTATATGGTTTATAAGTTTTTCTAATTTCTGCTTATAAATAGAAACAAGCTGTTTTACCCAATTCATTTTAGGGGGGAGGGGAAGAACTAATTGATCGTTTGCTACATTCATTAAGGTGAAAGAAGTAATAATTGGCATATGATCGGAATAGATTTGTGCATCAACTTTAAAGTTAACTACATAAGGAAGTAGGTCTAAATTCACACATGCTAAATCTATTACCGAACTACCAGCTCCACCTATATACCTAAATTCACCGTCCTTATCATTTCCAATTCTTCCATTGAGTATTATGAAATCAAAGTTATCAATAAGTTCTAAGATCTTTTTTCCGTTAGAATTTACTGTAGCATCTTTAGAATTTCTGTTTAAGTTTTCAATCTTAACATCAGAACTGATATACTTAGATGATAAACGTTGTAAAGAACCGAGTCTGCTATTAAAATCCCCTACCAAAAATATATTCAAATTATGATTTTCAAAAACAAAATTTAACAACTCAGTATAATCTCTAGGTATCCCACTGATTATAGTTTAAGTTATCCCGGATAAACATACATACATAAATTATTTGCTTTAATACATAATTCTTTGTTTTGAATTCTACAGAAAGAAACATATCTGTTAAAGGTACCTTTTAAATTTACACCATAAAGGCAGCCTCCTGAAGCGATTCTCTTCTTGCAAAAAAAATTATTATTATTTTAAATAACATATCGATATCCTTAACTTGTCGAACTGTGATAGCTTGTTTCAAAGGCGAGAGCATTGTGCACTAGACTATGCACGAGAACCCTTATTTATAAGATTTACTGAAATTATTTCCTACCAATTAATTAAAACTTAATTTTACAGATTTTCCGAAATTGAATCAATCTTTCTTGATCCAAGTGATTCATTTATTACATTAACACTTATGAGACATGAAAATCATGATCATGTCCAACAGCATAGATGTTTTGTTTTCGAAACACAACAAAAAACTGAAATTGCTTCTCTCATTGTCAGTTATTATCCAGCTCTTTCTACATGGATTACTGTAGACGAAGTACCTGTAAGTATCTTGTGATGATTAAGTGCAATGACGGATTTTAACCTAGTAGAATATGCTAAAAACTCCATACAAAATACAAGCTATATTGATTGTGATGAAATCGTGAATTCCATTAATCGCACTCATTAATAATATAGCGATCATTCTACGGGTTAGTGCTCATTATGTGTAATGTTGTGTTAAAAATCAGCAAACATTTTCTATATTTTCCGAATGTATAAACAAGGGCCTGATTATCCTGGCTCATCAGTGAGATGTCGCAGAAATGTAAATCTCAAGTTTATTATTTAGCACTGCTGTAATCAGAAAGCCAAATCAGTAAGTTATACCTCTAGTTTGAAAAATTAGCAGTAAATTAAATAATTTCAGTACACGTGTTTTTAGTTTAGGCTATTGTAACGGCACACAAAGAACGTCTTTGTTCACTAGATTCAATCTTTGGTACTGTATATTTTTGAAAATTACCATCTCTTTAAAATAATGATACAGCATTGGAAATTAGTATTTTTTGTATTTATTTATTTTTTAATAAAATTTGAATTTAAATGTATAGGTTAAAGCCATCACAAATGAAGATAGGTTACGGTTATATCAAAACGTTCTTACATGTCGCCGATTACTTGTTGATTGTGAGATTCTTCGAAAACCACACGATTCCGGTGGAGGTTTTATCAGAAATACGCTCAGAAGGTTAGTTTGTATTTTCTGTAATTATTTTTATGTAGGGTGATTTGATTATGAACCTCAGTTACAGCCTTTTATAATTTTATTTTTCCTGAATAAAATTACATTTTTTCATTGTTTCCCGACGTTCCGACCCTCTGCGTGTCATTCTCAAGGGAAAGAGTGTCTTTCTTTAATAATTTTATACAATCTGAAATAACAATATATAAATTTTAATAGTACTAATTTTAATAGTAATCAATTAAATATAAAAACAGTTCAGAAACATCTTTAATAAAACACCACAAACTAACTAATCAAATTTAATTTTGAAACTGCAGTAGTGATTGATCGCGAAAAAATGTTAATAAAAGAAAAATACTTGAGACGATACATATTTCTAAATAAATTTAGATAATATAGTTAATGATCGTAAGGAGTGTGCACATGTAAAAACTTACACAAATATACTTAACATTTTGAAACCACATTTAAGAAAATAACCAACAACAACATGCTTAGGTATAACCTGCATACACATATGTTGGTACAGCTAATTGTCAGCCAGTTTTAATAAGTGCAATTATAATACTAAATCTAAATTCCAAGATCACATAAACTAAAGATACTAAACTAAAGTAAAAATCCCAATGCAGTATTTTTAATAAATTTGGGCCACAATCGTTAATAATATTTAAATGAGAAACAATATCCTTATCAATTAATTACATGATATTACGCCATCAATAGACAAGAAATGCAATTTTCAAACGAGTTAACCACCGTCGCATATAGCTAGTGGAACTCAATAATGCAGTAAGTCACTAAGCATTTAATTTAAAATAAAAAAATAATTTTTTAATCACTTACAACCCTAATTAAATTACTATTATATTATAGGTCGAAATCTAACAGTAAAAAACAGATTAATGTAGAATATATACAAAAATCAATAGTGGCACCTCGTGGTCCCACCTCAAATTTCTACAATCAGTACAAATAATTTAATACAACCAGCTATAAGGTTAATGTTTTAGAATATAACTAATTAGTTTTTTTATAATAAATATAAACGAGACTAGTAACATATCGTTCGTTACTAAATCAAATAAGATCTTAATGTAGACATACCTTTATAACTGGTGGTCTAAATCTTGCACATACATCACATCTTGATATAACAAGAGGTTGATAAATCTAATTTGTTGGACAATTAAAATGTGTAATAATAAAGATTTCTTAGATTTGTACTATTAAAATTTATATATTGTTATTTCAGATTGTATAAAATTATTAAAGAAAGATACTCTTTCCCTTGAGAATGACTCGCAGAGTGTCGGACGTCGGGAAATAATGAAAAAGATGTAATTTTATTCAGGAAAAATAAAATTATAAAAGGCTGTAACTGAGGTTCATAATCAACACCCTACATAACTTAATATATCAGTCATAAAATTAAACCGTCGTAATTATTTTTATTCTGGAAATTTTGTTGGTCACAACGTTGTCTTTTAAGAAAGAAGTCTCGAAAAAAATCTTCAAGATGATTCTCATTTCAGTTTTATTTTTCTAGGTTGAGTAAACACCGTTTAGAAAAATTTCGTTTGGATCATAATACAGCTAGCTTTGATACAGGAGAAACGTACAAAGGTTATTCTGGAACATTCTGGGCATTCACTAGGCAACCACTAACACAGAGCCTCACTAAACTTCCAGATCAAGATGAACATGTGGCTGTACAGATGTTCCATATAATTCTTAATTATGCTGGTCTTGGACAGAATGGTTAGTATATAATTTTTTTTAATAAAAAAGTTTGCATTTTTAGAGATGTTTTCTACCCTAGGGCACATGGTAATTTGTCGATTTCTCCCCCCACCCCAGGTGATACTGTTTGTCGTGCCGAGGACGAACACATTCATCTTCTACAAACCATAATGGAACGAGCTATGCTGAAAGACTCAATCCTCGGTGAACTATATCTTCAACTTATAAAACAAACAACTGATCACCCAGATCCAAATTCAAGAGTTAATTTAAGACATTGGGCACTTCTTTCTTTAGCATGTTCAGTTGTACTTCCACCACAAAGATTAATTCGTAAATATCTCATAGCACATTTAAAGAAATGTTCAGGTGACTGTATATCAGAAGAAGGAAAATATGCAAGATTTGCTGAAAAGGTAGCTGTTTGCTTCTCTTCTAGTGTTAGGTAAAATCTTTATCAATAAATAATGGATTATATGTATTTGGCTTTCCAGTGTCTTTATAAAACACAGGGTACTCGTCGAAGGCAATGGCCACCGTCAAGAGAAGAGGTTATGTGCACAATTAATCGACGGCCTATATACGCTAGATTTCATTTCATGGATGGACAATATCATGCAGTTGAATTTCATCCATCTGCTACGGCAAGAGATGTCGTTGATATTATCAAAGAAAAGATAGGCTTAAGAAAATTAGCTATGGGTAAATTTATTGTGAACTTATATTTCAATTCATCAGTTTCACTCAGTAATTATAATATTGTTTTGATAGGTTATGCAATATATGAAGTACTGGGTAGTTCTGAGAGAAGTCTTGTTGCCGATGAGAAAGTAGCAGACGTTATGTCCAAATGGGAAAGATATAGAAATTCACAAGCTCAATCTAATGCACAGTCCAACAATCAGAATCCACCAAAATGCACAAGAAAATCACATCATCTGTTTCTATTCAAAAAGCATTTATTTTTGGACCATTTTATGGATTTAGATGATCCAGTAGAAAAAGAACTGTTGTACCATCAATTACTTCATTCACTCAGGGCGGATCGTTTTCCTGTTACTGAGAAAGAAGCAGTAATTTGCCTTTTTTTCGTTTATAATTAAAACTAGTGAGTGTCTTGTAATGTACGTTTAATTTTTGTTATAGGTTATGCTCACAGCTTTACAAGCACAGGTAGAGCTTGGTGACTGTGGTTCTTTTGATGTTGACTATCGTACAATCGCTTCTCATTGTCTACCATCAAGGCTTGTGCCTAATCTGTCACAAGAAGGAATAATGCTCCATTATCAGAGTTTAAGAGGCATGACTTCTCCAGAAGCTAAAAAAGCCTTTTTGAATCTTATTCGTAGTTGGCCATTTCATAGGGCAACAATTTTTGATGTTATGGTAAGATTAAAGTTACAGTGTAAAAATTTTTCATTAATTAAAAATGCCAATTATATGTATATACGTTGTAACAGCAACCTCTGGCAATACTTTGGAATATGGTTTGTCACTTTATTTGGATCAAAAAATTTCTAATAAACCATGGTCCGATTCGTTCGCCTTCAAAAGATATTCTTCAAAAGTTATACTTCCAATAAAACTTCTGTTTCTTATAGGAAATTTAATGCTCTTTCCAAAGATGTAATTGAATATGATTTATGTTAAAAACTTTTTGAGATATAATCAATTTCTGAGAAAAAGTAGGAAAATTGAAAATTTTCCCAAATGAAGAATAACTTTTGAAGGCAAACGAATCGGACCATGGTTTATTAGAAATTTTTTATTCCAAATAAAGTGAAAAACCATATGCCGAAGTATTGCCAGAGGTTGCTGTTACACCCTGTATATTTTTTAAATATAACTTATTAGTTGTGTTTGATTGAGATGTTCTGTGTTTCTAACGATTTTGTTTGTTTGATGCAGCAATCATTTACATCAAATTGGCCTCGAGTGTTGTGGTTGGCAGTAGATCAAGTTGGTTTACATTTGTTAGAGCATAGATCTCGCAACGCCCTCGTAACGTATGAATATGATAGCATTCTTACATATAGCCCAGCGGTAAATTGTCTAATGATTATTACTGGCAGTGACAAGAAGCAAAGCAAAGTTATTTTAACCACATCTCAGGTAAAATCTCTTCTTTTGGTTATTACTCATGTTGTCAGTGTAAAAGTGTGTATCACGCAATATATTATACCCCATTCAGTACCTACAACTTGTGCGGGTATAGAGGGTCGCCTTAATTTTACAATAATCCTTGTACGCGTTTTTTTTCTCAGCCTTACTCGCTAGTAGGTAGGTACTTCCAAAGTAAGCGTAGCCATTAGTAATTATGTAAGACTGTTTGCAGTCGTTGAAAAGTTAGCCCAATTTAGTGTCAGATGCATAAATCTTCAAATATATGCTTGAGGGGAAAAACATCACTACAATTTTAACATTATGTTTAGTCCATTTCAAAACAGGTGAACAACATTTGAAAGTTAAGAAAATTCAATTTTAGCTAGTAGATTAGATTAGAAAACTAATTGACACATATATGAGTAAGTAATTGATGGTACAACAGTTCCTTTTCTACTGGATCATCTAAATGCATAAAATGGTCCAAAAATAAATGCTTTTTGAATAGAAACAGATGATGTGATTTTGATACACTTTTGATAAAAGAAGCAGATTTACCAATATTTTTAATGTATCTGTTATCTCCAAAGGAAACAAAACAAAAATTATTATTTTTGGCAACAATTATTTGATTTTTTAAAAATAATTATTACAGGCTTTCCAAGTAGCAAATCTTATAAAAGAATACACAGAAGTACTTCAGTCTTCCATTGAATTAAGAAAATATGAGATTAATGGTAAAAGAAGAGGAGGACATTTGAATCGTCCAGTCAGTATATTGCACAAGCCTGCACCAATTATTGAACCACAGCCGAGTTAATTTGTGGAATACAAGTGTATTTTGTATAAATATATATTTATTATTTAATTAATTAAATAGCATGAAATTTGTAATTTTTCACATGTAATTTTAGCTTGATACGCTTCAAGCTTACTATAAAATAAAACTTTTTCTCTTTCATGCTCCCAAAGTGAAAAGTTTAAGATACCAAAACATATATATATATATATATATATCACATTTATTATTCTATAAATATAGTTTAAATATACTTTTCATAGGTTATAAACTAACATTTCCATTATTTTATTTTTTTATTTTTTATTTGAAGTCTCAGGTATTTATGTCCCTATTTGGGACGTCAATGAAAGACGCTGATAGTTGTGTAATATAACCATGTATATAAGCAATGTATAAAATAAAAATTAAAAAAACTGAAGTAGGTACATTGGATATATTGTCAATGATTTTTAAACGAAAATGTCGGGAAAATTGACTTTGCTGATGCTCGATTTGTTAATAAAATTCATTTAAATTAATTAATCATTTGTATGTCATTAACGCGATGATTGAAATAGAAAACTGTGTAACACATGTTTATTGAATTAGGGAATAAGTAAGTTTTATTTTTTACAGTATATTCCTACTAAAATTGCTTAGTTAGACACGCCTAATTTTAATCTAATATTGCAATTTTAACATGAGATTTCACCCATTTTGAAGCCGTTTGAAAATTAAGAAATATAATGTTAGCTAGTATTATTAGGTTAACCAGTTGAGTCATGGCCTTGTAGAAATTTTTGGTAAAAGAAACAGACCCAGCCGATTTTTAAAAGTATCTTAAAAGGGGATAAAACAAAAACATTAAATTGTGGGACAAGATAAGAGGAATCATTGTGTTTTGTTTAAACAGAGAACGGAGACTAAAAAAATGTTTCACCATCAGTTTTGACACAATTTATACTTTTATATTTTGTTGAAAGTCGCAACAGTCCTGGTGAGGATTGTTCATTTTTAATTTACAACTTTTGTAAATTTATTGCGATTTTTATGCACTTCTTACTTTTATTTTACCTTGTTAAAAAGTAGTGGCGACTCATAAGAATTTACTAGACACTAGGTCATACTTGCGTTTCTTCATCATAAACCTCCTTAACAAATATCTGGTTTTCCATAACTTGCCTGAATTTTGAAATATTGTTTTGTTTTAATATATTAAGGAAATTCTCACAGGGCGGGAATTTTTTTTTTTTCCGGTGGGCTATCAATTAATGTATTGGTCGGGGGGGGGGGGGCCCAAACTTTGCTATCAATATTTTTCGACTAATATAAATATGACTAAATAAATATGAGTATGAGTCTCGAATTGGGGTCCTCACAGTTATAAGTTCATGCTCATGATCACTACACCAAAGGTGACCCAATTCTATCGCTTCCCAAACTTCTAGCATAGCTTAGGTGTACTCTAATTATTTGGATATCAGTACTACCTGTTACCGTATCGCCTAGAATTTTAAACAAGTTTCCTTGCCTAATACTTCGAGTCCAAAGAAGCAAAGAATTTTTTTTATGCATACACTTCAAATGGATGCTGAATTTTTGTAGAGGGAATGGCTATAAGCCAAATCCTCTGCGACCTGAAAGATTCATTATAGCTTCCTTCCGTGTTGTGTTTATACATGATGTAGTCATCTGGAAAGAGTGCAATGTGTAATTGTTAGCGAGTGTATTTGGGATTAGCTATGGTTCGCCTGCAGGTTTGCTAAACCCATGTTCACATCAACTACCTCTGCAGGCCCTATTGTGTGAATGGAGATGTCAGTATAAGTGTTGTTCGTGTTAGAATGTGACACCTGCAGAGACACCAAGTCCTTGAAGAAGTGGCTGTCCACTTCCCGCTACGGGATAGACTTTTTGTAAAATTTCTTGTTTTTTTTTTCATAAGTTTTCTTCTTTGGCTCCTGCCAACCAGCGTTTTACTTTTATTATTAACAATGACAAACTTAAATATTATTTATTTTCATTATTTCCCTGTAAAGGAGTTGGAGGTTATCCATGACCAATACAATGTCATGCAAATGAAGTATTTTTCTCATACTTTATAAGTATTGAAGGCCCACCTGCTAAATCACCGGCTTCGAATGGATAAATTATTAGGCTTATTTAAAAAAAAAAAATAAGTTTCAAAGTTTCCTTTTTAATTAATTGTTAAATATTTGTATATAAATTTAAATATTCAGAGTTCTTAATAGTTATTCATTATAATTAGTCACAAGGACTTAATCTCAGAAGTACAATCAATTTAAGAAAAAAAAAAATTATCTTTATATATTAATATTAAACATAATAAAATACTAAAAAAAAATTATAATAAAGTATTTATCCTAAAATTCTAAATGTATTCTTATATTTCAGTTACAAATTTTATTAAAATTTTTCAAACACTGTTTATATAAGCTAAATTAATTTATAAGTAATAAATTGGGTCATAATAATACATTTATTTAAATATTTTTAACAGTTGATAATAACGCTATGACATTATGTAGTATTGTTGGGCCATTATCACTTAGTTATTATTTTAAGTTATAAATGTTTATTATCAACGAATCTACCGCGTAATTTTGAAAAGTTATTTTTTTTATTTAACCCTGTTCTCTAGTAATTTAGCACATTTTTTATTGTAAGGCTTTTTATATTTCTAGCATTTTATATGTTCGTTATTTTAGAGAAATGCTTCCCGACTGATCAAAATAACTTATTATGAATGACAAAAAATACCATATTGATATTAATTTTTCCTAAAAACCCAACTAGATAACTCCAATTAATTTGAAAATACTTTATTTTCCACTGCCAATTTTTATCTAGTTTTTTTACTAATCATATTTTTAAAATGATACACAGTTTTTTATTTCTTATCGCTCTTTGAACAGTATCTCATAAATTTTAGGTCTCTGATTAAAATATTCTAGTTTGGTTTGAACATTTTATTGCTTTTACCTCCTTTCTTTTAATAGGGTAAAACTTCAAGAAATGCATTCTTGCATGGTAAAACAAGAACCTGGTATTTGTTATAGTAACAAGCTAATTTTGCTTAATTTCTTTTTGTCAAGTGGCCAAAAAGCTATAGATAAACTGTGACCCTGTATCTTATAGTAAAAAAAGTAATAAATCTGGTGTGAAACACTCACACAACTTTACTGCAATTTCTATAGTTTTGATTAATACTGTTATTATCCAGTTACAGATTTCACATATGTATATGTAAACAAAAAATAATCCTAATAATACTTTAAATAATACTATTTAAACTATTCTTTATTACTTTAATCCAAACTTATTTTTCACAAAGTTGACTTTAAAAAAAAGAAGAAGAGTTTAAAAGTCATCATCAACAAAATGTTGTTTGTAGAAAATTTTGGTATTCCATTTTATCCACTTATTGAATAAATGACCCTGTACTTTATCTTATCACCATATAGTTTTTCGAAAATTGACTGCTTAAAAAAACCTCTTAATAGACATGTTTGAAGAACATTTTAGCGTATACTTCCTTTTTTTTTCTTGTTTAGATCCAAGGAATCCTTTCTTGAAGTTTTGCAATTTAATCCTAGGAATCTGCCATCTGATTTTCATAAAGGTCAGGTGACAGTAATTAAGGCCAGTTTGTAGTGAAACATTCTTTAACCTCTATACTTATAAAAAATAAAATGTACTTATAAAATGAAATCCCATCAATAAATTAATACTTTTTAATTTAAATAGGTTTTAATTGTTTTTGTATTTAGTATTTATAGTCACAGTAAAAAAAATTCTTGATTATAAATGTTTCAAAATGAAAGTATTGTATGAATATTTTTATTTATTATTTAATGTATTACTGTGAGCGGGTGATTAAATGAGGGGTTATCCCATCCCATTAGGTCCGACAGCACTTGTTTGCTACTTTAGTATTATCCCACGCCTTCCAAAACACCCGCCTACATTAATTTCTTAATTGTGAATTTCCGGAAATTATTAGTATATTATCTATCCGATTAATATTAAATAGGAATCCGTTGGATTTAATTACTAATTGATCTTGTAGGTTATATTTCGGAATAAAACTCTAGTAATTTTTGATATTAGGAGAAATCATGATTTTCTTTTTCCATTTCAGATGGGAATATAGAATACAAAATCCATTTTAGTATATCTGATGCATAAGTTAGTAGAAATGGCTGTTGAATTTAGGTTCCCCAGTAGTGGCAGTTTGTATCGAAAGACTGAAAAACTGCATGCAGCATATTAACGTCATAGTTACGTTTTACGGCGATGGCAACTGCGACGTGCATAGCATATTACCACCGAATACAAATCCGCCGCCTGGCAAGGCTTGTCCTATCACTGACTGTAGTGCCAAAGGTTTAGTTTAACTGCTATACGTTTGGAAATTTAAGCCTTCATCATTCGAAAGTAAATACAACGTCAATCTGAGATGGGTTCATTGTGAGCTCCGATATTCTATTCAGCCCAGTCCAATGAATCAGAGAAGTGCCGGAGTTCTTTTTACAACCTTACCCGTAGAATAATACGAAGTCAGAAGACCATGAATAGATACTAATTCTCAAATGGTTACTTATACTTCAGGATGATAACGAGGATTAGTCACAGAAAACACTTTCTTGGAGGCACTCATCGATTCGAAAAATGTATTTCTCTTTTCAGGGGTTGTGAAAAAATTGTAGAGAAACATAATAAATAAAACATCTGGTGTAAAACACTCATACTAGACTTTCTGTTACAGCGATTCCCAGATTTAATTGAAAAATAAAATTTTTTACTAAATATTTAGTTGTTTTCAATATGTATAGTCATGGAACCATACGCTGCATTAAACTTGTAATCAAGTTGTGAGCCAAACATCGAAGCTCCCACATAACCTTCTTAACAGAATTTTTGGGGACAAATAAAAGTTGTAGAAATTTATATGTATAGATGGAACATCAGATTTAAAAGATACAATCGTTATCAGGTTTAAAAGATAAAAACGTTACCAATTTAAAATTCCAGTCAATGAAGATGTTATAGCTCAATATTTTCAGTATATCTCTCAAAATAATCCAGTTACCCGTACTTATAAATACCCAAAACCTCGACAATTTTAGAAAAAAATTTACTACAGCTTCTGAAAATAGTTCTAGAGATTTTCTTTAAACTTAATATGCTAACCATGTATCACTTTTTTTTGAAACATGTTTGAGCGTAAGTTTGTTTTTTATCTGACCGTCACTGTGTAAAAGTATTTAAAAAAATTAAAATAAGGCAATGTTAAGAAATAGAAATATTTTATCATTACAAGATCAATTTGTAATTTTCAATTGACGTAATAGATATTATGTTTATATTACAGGAAGTACTTACCATTGTGATATCTGCTCAGTCAGAACTCTTTTGTGGGCTTTTAACATTTTAAACTCATAGCATTTTCTCTATTTTTAAATATATATGTATATGTTTTAAGTTATGAGCATAATGAGTTAAATATTTATTTATTTTTAACATCAAGCTATAATGAAATTTAAATAAAATTTTATATTCATTTTTTGTGCACAATATTTCATCATAATTTACTAAATTGTGCCTCAGATGTCTACTTTGTATAGGTATACAGGGCAAAATTTCTAATGTACCGGAGAGAAAATAAATGATCTGATATAATTTGTATAATACAGTTTTGAAGAATGTTATATATTTCATATTTCTATGCAGATAGAAAAAAAATATGAACACAAAATAAATGCAATAACAAAAAATTGTTTTACTTTTATGTATGGGGTTTACCTTAAATGTTGTGTTTGTGCTTCCTCATAGACGAATGGCTAATGTTTTTTGTCTTTAACGTAAGCATGAATTCTATTTGCGGTGAAGAATGCAACTGTATTGGCCAAGCATTATGTGTAAAAATTAGTGATAGTACTTAATTGGAGACCGTGGTTAATGCACTTAATATCAACATTTAAAAATGACCCCTAATACATATATATAATTGTATTTATTAATTTTTATTAACGGGATAAAGCCTCTCTCCGTGAAGCTCAAAGAAGAGAAAAGATTAATGCAATGGAAAATAGAACTTTACTTCTTGTTACTCCACCTAGATTAGGAGCCACATAGAAGGTTAAGAACCTAAGTTAATTTGTTAAACTAAAATGAAACCTCCAGAACGGTGGACCGTTTATGAGGTATGTTAAAACGTATGTTAGGTTTAGTTTTTTTTTTCAAGACTAACACTGCAATCTCAGAAGGTCTGTTGTGAACCACTTTCTCTGTGTTTATAACACATCAAAACAGTTGGGGCCTCCAGTGCAGCTAAATCTCTAAACTCATAAGTCATCTGTAAATAGTAGCAGGAATGGGGGTTGATAGTGTTACTGAAATGATGAATACGCGAAGTAGCACTAAACTCACAATTTATAGAGAACAGTGTACAGACTAGAGTGGCCAAGCTATAAGCGGTTATGATTGTAGGTAGCCTGATGAATGTGGAATGGTGTAGTGTTGGCTGATTTGCTTGCAGAGTGATGTGGCTAGTTAAAACTCTTGCTTAGAAATTTGATGCTGGTTTAGTGACTGTACTCTTCAGAGTTGAATTGTAGATTCAGTTTATACTCTTAAAAGTAAAGTTGGTGACTCGCCGGAAGCTCCTCAAATGGTCAGTTTATATTCGATATCTCTTATAGCTAAAGATAAATTCTAGATATGCCAACACACAGTTATGGGCGTGACAGATGATGTGATGCATAGTTGACGTGCGCGGTAGTAGTGCCTTGATGCGGTTGCTACTGGAACTATTGAGGCATGTTTTTCTGTGGCGAATTCGCTCGTCGGGATACCTGAAGAGCTGTTTTGCATTGTCTCACTATTCTTGATGATTTGAGTGATTAAAAAAAAATCCGATTTTCATCGGAAGTGATAAACCAAAAGTCACTTGAATTGTTAAGTACGGGTTTTGCAAAGGTTGTATGGCATACTGCCTGACAGTTCATGTGGAACATTTCTGCAGCTCTTTGATACTGGCAGTAAGAGGCAGTGGTTTTAGAAAAATCCTTAGGACTAAATTGTCCGTGTTCTTTGGCCGGATTTGTCTTCACAGGTTCTCACAAAAAATTTCCTAATAGAAGAACAAAGATGTTCAGGAAGTGCTTTTACTTTCTAGGTTTGTGTTGTTGATTTTTGTTATATCTACCACATATAAATGATCACGTTTTTCTAAACCCTTGTTGTATCTGAACTACCAAAGGGGTTTACCTGTTATTGAGGAGATTTTAAAATGGTATCCGAGGTGGCATGTACGAAACTTTTACTAGCGCGTGAACAATTTACAAAATATATCTCTTAGCTTCATCAATGAAACAACACACAAACTTTATCGACATAAATATACATTGCTTAAAACACAGCACAGTATGTTTCAATGCGGACTGAAGAATCAGTCTTGGTTTTGAATTTACTGCTTTCTGCCCTTGGTTCGTCCCCTTTTGAAATATTTGTACTTAAAAATTGTATTTATTTGGTTTTAATCGTAATAAAATTTGGTTTAGAAAATTAATTACATTCCACTTATTAATTATAGTTTAATTCTATATCATTGATCAGTTGATATCATCAATATCATTGATTTGTAAGGTCAGTTCATTATTTCTTTTTTGCAACGTTTAAAAGCGAAATTCCCGCTTTATTCTAAAATTTCTCTGACTTTCTGATGTACATTTTTCTTTTGCACATGCATGCGAGTCATTATTTTAAAATATTTCAAAAAATAAAATGACAGGTGAAACTAGCTCGTCTTTGTGAAAGTGACAAAATATGAACCAGTTATAAAGCATTTAGTTGTGCAGCAAAAATCTCATTAATAAATTTGCATTATTATATATTTTTGATCCGACTCCCTTGACTTACGCTTGACTTTTTGTTAAGCAAAAATAAATTAATAACTCAACCCACAATAAGTAACAAACGAAGACAACTTTCCTAAAATAGTGCTTTGATCATAATTATTTACAGCCCACTTACTAATTGTAATTTTATTTGAAAACATTACAGTATGATTATTTTATGTGTTTAGTTCAATTTTTTTTGCTATGTGTTCAAAAATGCTTTATTTTGAAGTTTCCAGGTTTTTTTTTTAATACATTTTTCATTCCATATTCTTTCAAGTCTTATTTTCCGCAATGAATTGTATAAAAGTAGTTCAAGAGATTGATAATATAATTACTGATGAATCTACCTCGGCGTGTCAATTACTAAAAGTGACGAAATGTGAAATAGGTAAAAAGCATTCAGTATCGAAGTTGTAGTTACTTTCTATTTTATTTATTGTTGCTTCATTAAGTGAAATTCCAAATTAATTTCAAATAAATCGGCAAAATTTACGTTTTTTATTAACTTTTTTCCCTTTTGAATGAATACTGCCTGGTATGCCAGGCATACCAAATTATTCTTTTTAGAAAAATCCTTAGGACTAAATGATTTTTCCTTAGCACTATATATAGATTTTAAATAATTTTAAATTGTATTATTATGTCAGCAAAAACAATAACTTTGAACTTGTGAATTTTTGTACCGCGCAAGAAAAAATATTCCCCATCATTGTTCTAATATATCATTATTTTGTTTGCTAACGTTTTCTAAATAAATATTTGTATAACTTGTATCTACTTTTCCAACCAACTGTTTTTTTCGTACCAGACGACTCCGTTTACAACATTTACATCCGCGAAAAAAAAGAAGAAAAAATCCGCGTAAGTGTACTTTCCAAACAATATTCTGTGAACAACCATTGACAGGAAACCGCAATAAATCTTCTTGGTTGCAGTATACAGACAGCTTTGTAGCCATTCCTTTTTAAGGATAGATGTTGGAGCAGGATATCTTGAGGAAAAATAAAACTTTGATATTCAAGTGTCTATTGTTACAGTCCTCTTATAAAAAAAGCCTTTCTATCAGGGCCTCTCTGAGACAGACTTTTCTCTGAAAACAACATTTCTACAATAATAATAAAAAATTGTCTCATTCAATATTGAAAATAAATTTTATTACTTTGTCATATTTAAAAATAATAACAAATAGTATTATACGCATAAATGCACTATATTTATTAAATTATTCTCTTAATGCTATTTGAAATAACTTTAAAAATTTTGTACGAAGTGCCAATCTATTATAATTATTATTGGACCCCAAAATATAAGTTATGAAGCTTTTATAAGCAAAAAAATAAATAAAATTAAGGTCTCATATTTATTTACTTTAGCTAATAATCATGGCATGTACTTTTAGATTGATAATATTTTTTATTGTTTTGTACATAACTTTTTAAAGAACAAGTTATTATTTGATCAAACCCTGATGGCATCCATCTCCTCGTATAAATAATAATATTAATAATGTAAACTAGTCAAAAATGGATCAGAAAACAAGTTATTAAATCTTCTTTAAAAAAAAAAAAAAAGAAGTCTGCTTTTTGTTAAATTGCATTCGTTTTGTTTTGTGATATCAAATTTTTATAAGTGCTTAAATATGGTAATTGTATTATTAATAATTTAAAAAAATAAAACTATTAAACTGAAATATTTTATAATATTCTAAAATGTGACTGTTTTAGTGAGAAGATTTGAATGATCAACCGTTTTTATAAATTGCCTTTTCCAAAAATTAATCAAAGAAAAAACAAAAGATCCTACTATTTGTTACATACAATATCTTAAAATCAATGATAATTATATTTCATTATTATATTAATTAATAACCTCATTAACTTTACAAAAATAATAATAGTAACAAATAAAAATTAATGATTTAATCTACATCAATAGCTATCTATTATTATAATTATGGCAATTGCTTAAAGACAAATAAAAAATTGTGCAGTACTCAATAAAAAGACTGTTGAAATGAATAAAAAGAAAAAAACGCATTGTAACAACGCCAAGTTGTTCTATTATAATGTGAAGTTCGTGGATCTACTTTTGTTACTTTATTAATGTATATATTATATATAATATATATATATATAAATATAATTATTATTGAAAATGCTCCGTTTATCTGTGCAAACCATTAATATCCTAATCACCTTAATATCCTTAATTTATTTAAAATTCTGATGTGAAACACTCACACGACCTTCTCTTACGGCTGTTAATACACTTATTTATTTATTTATACTGTTAATACATTTATGCATAAAATGAAAGTTTCTTTACACTTCAAATTTTGCTCATTTGCCATAAGAATAAATGTAGATGTATTGGGGAACAAGTACCCACCTGGGCAGGTAGAAGGATGATACCTTCTAGTCCAGAAAGAAGAGAGCGCCAACAACACTGAAACAAATTACCGAATATTAACGAATTGGTAGCAGCCACCAGGCTCTTATTTTTAACGTTATTCGTTTGATACTTTTATTTTGATTTTATCCTTCTTTACGTTTGTGATTAATGCGAGTGTTAGTATGGTTGATTTCTATAATTTTATGCCTCAAATCTTACTATGTTTTTGTACGACTAAGTATAAATATATAAAAATAAAAAAACGCATATTTGACACTGCATCTTTGTTTGTACACTCTAAGGTAGATTTTCAAGGGGGCGCAGAACCACTGCGGTTAGAGGTGGACATGTTAATTAAATTTTTTTTCTGTTCATTACCAATAAAAGTTTTGTTTCATTTTAAACTGATGAGTTTTATCACCTATTTTTAACTGTAACAGTATTCATTGGGACCAGATATTGAATTTATTATTTAAGTAATATCTTACACTTGATTTGTATCCTCCATTGGTAGTACTACATAACTTCGGTACCTTCCATTAGGACTGCTCCTCTCCTGGTTCCGTCTATGAAAATTATTCTCTTATGTTTTTGTTTGTTAATGTGTAGTAGGGTAAAATTTTGCAAAGGAAGTTCTGATTGTCAAAAATTTCGAGCATTCTAGAATATGTGAGAAATGCAAAATTATAAGTTTCAGATTCTTATTGCCACAATTATGTTGATATTTTTGAACAAAATATAGATTAGTCGTAAGGATAATTGAGTTGTTTAAAGGAAGATGCAGAAGGTCATCCATTCCAGGGCATCCGAGAGACGCAAATTTTGAAATTTCAACATCAATTAACAGTCTAAAAATTATTTGGTTTTTGTATAAATATAGATAAGGTAGTCATGTATAATTCTACTGAACCCCATAAAGTGGATGATTATTGGGGAGGGGATGCTGAGTGACCAATAATGGAGCAAAGAGAGAATATTGAATGTTGCGGGTGCAGGAACAAAATAGACGTCACAATCCTCAAATAGCCACATTATTAGTTAATAACCGTGTATTATCGATTTGAATACTTCATTCCTATTAAGAGCAAGACAAGGAATAAGATAAAGGTGACTATTATATCAAAAATAATGCATTACTTTTAATTTTTCGTTTTTAATAAACCAAAATATATTGTCATTGTTATCATCAACAAAAAATTTAAATATAATTAAAAAACAAATATTGTAAACACAAAATAAATGTATGCAAAATATATTATTATTTTCATTATATCCTCATCCATTGTTCAATTTAATTGATCACAACAATCTTGTTTAAAAAATTAAACAAAATAAAAATAGGTTTAAATGTATTCCCAGATTGAGTTCCTTTTACCTACATTTGATGACAGGAATTATTTGGTTATCAATTTAATTATCTCTTATAATTTTCTCATTTTGCATCAGATGCATTAGTAGCTTTTAAATTATTTATCCAATCGCGTCAAAATATATTGCATACTAAAAAATAAACGTAAAATATAAACTATAAAAATAATTGAATTCTAAAAAATCTTTTTTTTTTATCACACCACCTTTTTTTTAATCAGTATATAGCTAACTCATTTTTAAGTAACGAAACAAAGTGTAACAATCATCATATCAAAGAACGAGGAGTTAAACTGTAGTTCAGTATTTCTCAATTCCTCAGATCAAAAATGTTTTTGAGTACGATGCATTTTATGTAGCACATTCCTTGTGAAAGTACATATTATTCCTTGTTAAAGTCCGTATCAGCTGCTTAGGTTGAGATGTACTCCACAATGAAGAACTATGGTTTATCCGCCGACCGTTTACTCTGTAAAAAAAAAAATAAATAAATAAATAAATTAGTGTGAAACAATTTACAAATTTCTCTTACTGTAGTTCTCATAGTTTTGATTTAAAAACTTTCTTAAAAGTGGAATTTTTACCAAATGTTAGTGGTTTTCACTTATTTCAAGTGATATAACCTTCATGATGTTCACATAAATCCCCAGGAACGCCTTGGTCCCCATAACTCCCCAAATATTATTTATCTAATAATATCTTTCAAATAAAAGTTTTATATTTAATTAAAATACTAAGTTTAAAGAAAATCATTGCAATTGATTCAGTATAATTGAAAAACCAGCTGTAAAGCCGCATTTCCAGTTAACCGTTAGTATTTTAACTAAAAATACTATTATTGCTAATGGTCATATACTTACAAAATGAGCCTGAATGTTTGATTCCTTAAAAAGTTCTCTATACTTCCCGTTGCATGTACCTTGATGGCGGAAGGCCTGCTTGACTATAAACTAGGCGACTGCTTGGTGGCACACCACCTGAATAGATGCCCTGAAACAATAATAAAAAAAAGTAAAAATTTGTAATTGCTACAGTACAAACGCGATTAAAAAAAAAATTGCGATTTTAGCCTGTTCATCCCACGACTTCATACTTGCTTTGAGAAGTTAGGAGTGGGAAGATCGGAAATCAATATAGCATTCTTACAGACAGACAAACTGAATA
Source organism: Triatoma infestans (assembly GCA_011037195.1). Taxonomy (NCBI): domain Eukaryota; kingdom Metazoa; phylum Arthropoda; class Insecta; order Hemiptera; family Reduviidae; genus Triatoma; species Triatoma infestans. Next base: position 23,186 of record JAAEAF010014419.1, on the reverse strand, counting down.
CCAAAAACTTTTCTTTTATTAATGAAGACATGTACATACAACACAACTAACAAGATTCAACTCTTTGAACTCCAGCATAATAATTTTGTAACGAAATTACTTTCTTTCTTTTTTTTATAAATATGTTTTCTTTATCAAATTGCCCGATCCTTCACTTATTAACTAATCTAACCTTATTTTATAACCTAAGGTAAGTTCATAATCTAAAAATGACCTAAACAATACTCCATTAAAATTGCCTAAGAACTCACAAACTACTAAAAAAAAAAAAAAATTGTCTGGTGTCCAACACGCAACTCGCACAATTCTAACAAATTTTCTGCAATCTTTGAGTTTATATCAATAATTATTTGTTCCTAATATTACATAGGTGGTAGAATCTATGAAACTGTTCTCCATAATATCTTTGTAATAAGGTAGTGTAGTGACACAAACGGATAGTGACTCGGATATGGAAAGACTAGGGAACGAGGTAGATCGATCCGCGGAGCAGGAGGAAACGGGAAGCATTCAGTCGATGGGGCGAGGAAAAGTCCCAACCTGGCTGCCGGGGTCAGATGAGGAAGTGGAAGGGAAGCCCCCGGACGCCGCATTATCTACGAAGGAGGAGAGCGCTCGACCGAACGCCTGACATCCAAAACTGATGGTCACCTAGAGCTGGGGTGAATACCCGCCGACGCCGCAGACAATTTAGACAAATAGAAAACGAGACGGAAGCCAACTCCAATAATCCAGTCCCCTCTCCCAGTGTACCAGGTACCCTTTCACCCTCATCATCCCCTAAAATAGTCTAAGTTACGCTAATTAAGAAACAGTACTGTTATCATGGAGAAAAAGAGTAGGTCCATCAAAAATGAAATGTGGGATAGGAAGCCTGCGAGAAGGGGGAAGGAAGACCGTGAAAGTCCAGTTCCTGGAGAATGGAGGTACCAGAATTAAACAGACAAGACATAACCAGGTAGACTCTCACAAGCCCTTTGGATCAAGGCCAATGAAGAGTAGCAACACCACACTAAGAGCAGGGTATCAGGCAGAGCAGGGATGAAACTACTGGTCGCTGCATCAAGCAATGGCTGAGAGAAAGCCCACAGGCGGTTACCAAGGATTGGTGGACAGAGGTTGCGGAATTGAGAACAACATTGGCGGTAAATCTAACCACCGCTCGGGAAAGACCACCATAGTTCAGATAGCAACTTCATAGCTTCCACTACACCAGGAAGATCTACGCAGACTCAAGGGACCAGCGAGGAGGAAATTGCAGCAGAGAACCTAGGAAGTAAAGTGAAGGGTAATTCTTCACTTTTTTTAAAAGGGGGATATTGTAATAAGGAGGTAGTGTAGTGACAAAGTGGGGATGGAGCTCACTTAGGTGGCCTGGTCGTGGGAGCGGAGAGAGATAATCAGTAAAAGCTTGGCTGTCACTGAGAGCGGCGTTGTAGCTGTCTCCGTGTTGGTTATTAGTAGTTGGAGAAAACTAGTGGTGCGAGTTGTTGTTGAGCTGAAATACCGAGCCCCTCCCCTCCTTCGTAGGTATTTGTTGGGAATTGGTACACTAACTCTCTCTCCTTCCCCGGCCAGCAGGCTATTGATATCATTGTACGGAATAATATAAATGTTTATATGTAAAAGTAATTAAGTAAATTAGATTTGTAAGTGAGTGCACGTTCGTATGGATGTGGTATGCTTGCGTTAAATGAGTGAGGGAGCTTGTAATTTAGTCTGTAGGAACTAATAAGAAGATTTATTGTTTATGTTTGTTAAGGAAAGAAAAGCTAACTTTCTGATGTAGTTGTGGTTGTAAATAATTAATAAGTCAAAAGTCTTAGTTTCTGTTAATACACTATTAAGGTGAAGTGAGTGCTTTATTCCTTGTCCCTCTGTCTGAATCCCATCCTAAAAGGCCAACCGATTACACCTTTTTCGGTTTAAAAAAATCGGTCTGACTCAAAATGATAAATTAGCCTAAAAAAAAAAAAAAAAAAAAAAAAAAAAAGTCCCGATGTTTTCCAGCAATGTGGAATCAACACTGTGTAATAGTATCCTGAGAGTATTAGTAGCAGAGAAAGAGAGACAAAATGACAGGTCCACTGTCTCGGACTGGAGTGAGAGAACCACATAAATACAGCGACGGGAGACAGATAGGAGAACAGTTCATACTACTGATGTCACTCGCCAGTCACTACGTGTCATTACCCATTACCACTCTACCATACTCATAATTTTCAAGTGTGAAGTCCAGGAAGTCAGTGTCACTATCATATTATACAGTGTTAACAACATTCTGTTAATTCATTCAAACCAGACCATTTCTCTCCTTCAACAACCCCATTATAAATGTGTATCAACTAAATTTGCACTGTGCAAGTCTATGTTATCTCACTGTTTGACAAAATCATCCTGATGATGGGTGAACGCCCGAAACCGGTTGATGACCACAAAAAGAAGCAGGCTATCACGGAAAATATCTCAGATGCTTTCCAGCTCTGCGGACCCAACCACAACCTTATTTGAATATTTTAGTGAATTTTAGTTTATTAATAATGTAACCAGGCCTTTTTTATTTCTATCTTTATTTTTCTATTTATTTTATTTGTTTCTTTGTTAAGACTTATATAAATTTACTTTCTGTTTTGATTAATTCAAGCTTAATGTTATCTTTTATTAATTCTAAGTTTAATGTATTTATTTAGCATAAATTGTTTACAAAGTGTATTAGCCCTTGCTCCTTGCTAGAAGGATATGTAATTCCATAAAACCAATAAACATTATATTATATTAAAATGGAAGTCTAAAGTTAAGTTTAACGTCTCAGCTGTCTTAGTCCTCTACAAATCATTCTTACCAGAATAATTTTCCAATAAAAGTGACACGCCTACTTATGTGCTGTTGATAAACCAAGTTTAAAAATCGTTCGAGCCTTTTGGACAAAAACGCAAAAAATTCAGAAAAAATAATCAGTAAAGTCGCACTTCCACTTGATGAATTTAAGATCGTGATACTACCTCTTAGTAGCAAGCAGTAGAAGGTATTAAACAAGTTCAAATAAAATCATGCTTACATGAGAAGTATTTGATGTTTGTGGTAAATGCGAAGTTGGTGGCCTTATAGGATACCCAGAAGTAATTCCTCCCGTTTTAGCTCCTTGTGCAGGTTGTTGTATTGGTATTCCTCCGCCTTGGACTGGAACTTGACTCGAACCTCTAACACCACTAACCGGGTAATACTTTTCTTCTTGATAAGCAACTTTTCCATGATCCATAGATCCTCCATGAATATAACCTGGTAAGATAAGAAAATAAATTTAAATTTTTTTTTTTTTACATTTATTACTACAAAAATCTGGTGTGAAACACTCACACATCTTTCTCTTACTGCAGTTTACATAACTGTAATTAACAAATTTTATAGTTAGTACAGCAAATTAAATGAAATTCGTCGTTGTTTATAGTAGTATTCGTCTGAGCCCCCAGCCTAATTGCAGATATTATAAAGGAGTAAACATGGCTGAACTGTTCTTTATTTGATTGACATAAAGTACGGTTCAAATTGGCATGACTGTTACTTAAGTATTTCTCTCTGAATAAACTATAAAACGGACAAACAAAAAATAAATGATCTAACGTTTTCAGCGAATCTACTAAATTACATAACTTACATGTTCTGTAAACATTGTAAGAGTTTAGTTTTATTTAAATAAATAGTGCATTCATTTATAGAAGAAATATGAAGTTGGTTAATAATTTGGCAGAACATCGCGCAAATGGAAAAACCTGTTCAGTACAAAGCACTTCCGGTATACTAATTTCCTTGAAACTCGGAATTTTGGCAATCTATTTATTTCTAATTAATTTTGTTTAGATGGTAGAATTATAAAATCAACTAAGATAGCACATTAGATGGAAACATAATCGTACCCTTCTAACTTAAATGAGTTTACCCAGAGAAATGTGTTACAGAAAATAGCAAAAACTGAAAGATACTTTTCACAAAAAATGCACTTCCGGTCATCCGAATTTCTTCAAACTAGGAATTTCAACAACGGATGGATTCCAATTCTAATTAATATTATTTAGATGATAGAATTATGTAATAATCTAAAATAGCACTTTAGAGGAAAACCTAACCCAACCCTACACCTCCCCAAAAGTCCCCTTAAATGAATTTTCCCGGGAAAATGTTTCAAATAAAAGTTGTAGATCTTTGTACGTATAGTTGGTATATAAGTTTAAAGAAAATCGTTGGAGCCATTTTCGAGAAAATCCCCAAAAAACGAAAAACCAATCAGTAATGTGGCACTTCCGGTTGAACGATTCTTGCGAAAAGCTTATTCTCAGGTCCCTTGGTAGCACTTTAACGAAATATTAAGTTTGAACATTCTGCAATTTTTCGGTTTTGAGATATGCTGTCCCACACACAGATAGACAGACACATAAAGAGACCAATTGCTAAAAACCACTTTTTTGGGCTCAGGGGACCTCAAAACGGATATTTCCGGTGAAAATTCGATATCGAAAATTTGACACGATTACAACATGTCAGTAAGAGACACTAATAGTAACAGAGAGTAATAGTATGTTTTATACATAATTGTACATACAGTAAGGAGTTTGACCTACATATATTTACAATGAAATAAAGGCATAGAAAACAGAAAAGAAAGTAAACAACTAATTAAAAAATATATTAATACAATAAATTAAGATTTGAGAATAATATTGATTCTATAATATAATTTAAAATAATTTCTGATTTAAAATTTTTTTAAAAAAAAAATTCAATAAAGCCCCCGGCCTAATTGCAGATATTATAAAGGAGTAAACATGGCTGAACTGTTCTTTATTTGATTGACATAAAATACGGTACAAATTGGCATGACTGTTACTTAAGTATTTCTCTCTGAATAAACTATAAAACGGACAAACAAAAAATAAATGATCTAATGTTTTCAGCGAATCTACTAAATTACATAACTTACATGTTCTGTAAAAATTGTAATAGTTTAGTTTTATTTAAATAAATAGTGCATTCATTTATAGAAGAAATATGAAGTTGGTTAATAATTTTAAGTATGTGGAAGGATGAATCTAAATGTAAATATGATTGATTTTCATAAAAATTAATCTGACATTGTATTTCGTAATCTACACAAATCCAGCTCAATCAAACTGTTTTCAAATTTCTTTAGTATTTCTTTTTTAAATTTAATTACATCTTAAGTTGCCCCAAAAACTCAGCCTATCTCAGAAATTAACTGCTTTAATTGTCCCGCCCAATTATACCGTAAATCATATTTCTCTAAAAATAATAACCTGTTTAAACAAAGTTTTGGCAACCTGTTGTTATTCATATTTAATATTTTCATCCGCCAATTAAGGCGGCTTTAAATGCATTAAATTTTAATTTAATTCTTGAAATTTCCAGACGTAAGATATAATTTTGGGTCTTTCTTGGCCAGTTCATGGTTGATCGAGTCGAATGCTTTTCTTAAATCAATAAAAGTGGCACACACTTTTCTCTTATCTTTAATAATTTGGCAGTTAATAACTGACTAAAGAACAAATAGCTATCTCTGCAACCCTTTCTCGAAAACCGTTCTGATTTTCATTAATGGATTTCCAATTCTACCCAGTTCGAGAGACGTGAATTGAACACCTGAGTGAAGAGTGTAACCGTCGTATGACAGTTACATAAAATAAGATGTAAATTTATTTTAATTTGCAAATTACTCGTAATTTTATTCATGTATTGGCCTTGAAATTTACTAGTACGGCTGTGCTGTATCTAGGGCCAGGGTTAATAGAAATACTGGAATGTACTTTGTACCACAATAGCATAAACGAGTGTACTATTGTATTATAGTATAGCATATACTTCATACGTGCGTTAGTAGGTCAGTAGGTAGCCGTCGCTCACTGTGTGAAGGTGAATTTTTTGTGACTGCTTTTTCTAAACGGCATTGCCGGATTTTGAGTGCACAGCCGCGAACTCCTGATCCCTGTCAACTCGTCGGGTCGTCTGGCTCAAGAGGACGCCCCGAGTACCACGAAGGAGGTGGATTTCGACAGTTGGAGGAAAAAAAGAATAAGGAAAAAGGACCCACCCGGTCGCAGGCAGTACCTCGACGGGAAACTGTATGTATTGTAGTTTCTTATACATATAACTATATAAAAAAAAAAGAAACAATCACTCGGCGGCTACCGCACTAAAGTGCAGCGAAGAGGAAAAGTGTTTTCCCCATTTGGTACCCTTAATACAGACCGAGGGCAGTTGTAAATTACGTATATTTTACTTAAAATCAAATCACTTAAAAAGAAAATTACTTAAAAATTAAGTTACTTAAATGGAACTACATTAAATTACTTATTTAGTTTGTATCTTGCTTATATTACTTACAGTAATTATATATATTAGTTCCGTTCACTTTAACTTCATAGTAGTTTTTTTAATGTTTTATAATATAAAATGAGAATTATTTTTTTTGTGTAAAGAGATTTATTTTGAATTTGGAAGTCATTTTTTTTGGGTAAACAGAATTATTTAAGTTATTATTATTTTATTTTAATTTATTATTATTTTAAGTTGGAAGTCATTGTATAGTTTTGTTTCCGGTGTACTTATATAAATTTGTTCCAGGGCCTGGACAAAGTATCTATTTTTGATGTACATGTAGCTGAGAATTGCTGTTGAATTATACATGAAAATTTTGGTTTTAATAAAGGAGCGTATTTAATAAAAGAACGTCTCAATTTCGACCTGTGTATTAATTACTTGGACTAGAGATAGCAGCATAGCCAATTCACATAGACATACGGTTCGCTGTTGCCGTAAGCAATTAATTTTTTTTTTGTTTCTTTTATTAATTTAAGTTTAAATTACAACAGCGTGGCGCCCAAATTTTTCTTTTCCCTCTTCTTGGATTTGTTAATCTCTTTCGATTTGTTTATTTATTTGATTTTATTGATTTCTTTCTTATTTATTTATTTTAAAACACCTCTGAACCTAGCCCGTCTCCACTTGCCAAGCCCAGCCGGCATCTGAGAGTACACGGCAGGGAATTTGAGTGTAAACAAGGAGTTAGTACGTAGGTGGTTATCCGTGGGGGATATCCCTATACAGTTTCCAGGAATATAGGGTTACGCTCGTGAAAACCATTAATCATAGCCTTACCCCAGGAGTTGGAAAAGTCTCAGTACTGAATATACCATTAAATACGGTTGGAAGAAATTTTACTCCTATAGGTAGTAAATTCTTAAAAAATTCATACGGTATTGAGTCCGGTCCAGCGGCCTCACCCAATTTGCTTTTTCTAATGGCAGAAAGTAAAAATATATGAAAGACAAAAATTTTACCCTGAGTTATGTTAGAACTTCTTGCAATCTGTTGGGAAATATATAATGGATGTTGTTTAGGTACAGGTTCTTGATCATTCCTGCTGGTAGCAGGAACTGTATACTGACCAGTACTACTGCTTTGATATACATAAGAAGCCTGAGGCGCTGATGACCCTGCAGCATTACCTCCACTCGAAGCTCCACTTCCAGGAAAATATGAATAACCGGTGGGTTCTGTAATTTATCATAGAGTTTGCATCTGAGAACAATTATAATACATTTGGAAAGATACCTTTTATTGGTATCACTGATTACACAAATAGAAACTCTCATCTATAATAAACTAAAAGATAACTTAAAGGAACCTACCTGGGAAAATTGACGAATTCATCGTGTTGTTTAATGTATTTTCTGCTAAAGGATGTTTTACATCTGAAAGAAAAGTATACATGTTACTAAGATAAAGATTCAAATTCCATTAACACATTTAATTCTATATAAGGTTTTTCTAAGTAAAAACCTTACCGTACAATGTAAGGGCATTTTAAAGGGAAGTCTAACTCATCATTTCCCCGCAAAAATCAATTGTTCAAATAAAAGTGATATCTTAGTTAGTATACTACGTTTAAGAAAATGATTGTTCCTTTTTTAAGAAAAGTGCGAAAAACAAAGTTCAGTAAATTCGCACTTCTGGTTGACATTTGACGGATTTTCCGGTGGTAAGTTTCAGCGTCCTGCAAATTTTCTATTTTGAAATATTTTGGAGGCTTGAAATTAATGGAAAACCATTATTTTGATAGATATCACCTTGTCGGAGCCCAGTGATAGTAAAACGAAATATCAAGTTTAAGTAGAACGTGAATACAGAATTGTATACATTATTTACAAAATATAGAGAGCAGCTAATAAATTCTCCACTAAATAGCAACAGACAGTAGATTTAACTGGTTACATTATTGAGGGAAAAAATGTACAAAAAACCTCTACCCTAAAAACACATGTTATATTTTATATATACTACTTAAATTACAAAAATGGTGTATCTACTAATCTTTTATGCTTATATTGTCTATTGTCGTAGTTTCCTATATTTATACAAAGGTGATTCTCAGAGTTAGCTGTGGTTTCAAAGAACTTTTTACACATTTTACTGGTGTATTTTTCTATGGTTTCTATTGCAGTTATGGAGTGTATTATTTGAAGAGCTTTTATATTGCTATTGTAAGTGATTCTCCAGGATGGGAAAGCGTAAAGTATCATGGGCCTCACGACCATCTGTAAATAAGTAGCTTATTTTTAGTAGAGAGTTTGGAATCTCTACTAAACAAGGGGAAGAATTTTTTAATTGCCATTTTACCTTTATTCAGCCTGTCTCTAACATGTTCAGTAAATGTGAACTTTTTATCTAGCAATACTCCCAGATACTTAACATAAGGCGACCAAGGAATTTCCCCTTCTTCAGTAATGATATTTTTAATTAAAATTGGCTTTCCTTTTGTGAATAGGATTGCTTCTGTTTTACTATTATTTACTTTAATTTTCCATTTATTGCAGAAGGTGTGTATCTTTTTAATAGCATTTGATAGCCTATTTGCAATCGTATCTATTCTCCACGAGGAAGTATAGAGGGCTATATCATCTGCATATAGAGCCAAGTGCACATCTGCTGTGCAGGGAAGAAAATTAAAATAAACATTAAACAAAACTGGTCCAAGGATTGATCCTTGGGGAACTCCAGCCTTAATGCTTCTTGAGGAGGAAAGTTCTGAGCCCGAGCAAACTCGAAATTTTCTATTATTTAGGTACGAGTGAATGATTTTTATAATATATTTAGGAAAATGGTAATTAATTAGGCGGAATATTACCCCCTCATGCCAGACAGTATCGAAGGCCTTTTCTATATCCATGAGGATTAAGCCAGTATGCTTTTTTTCATTAAATTTAATTATAGTATCTACTATCCTAGCCAGTTGTGAAACGGTAGAAACGCCTGTCCTGAACCCGAACTGTTCTGCCCGAATTATGGTATATGTATCTAAATGATTGTTTATTCTAATTAATATTATTTTCTCTAGAACTTTATTGACGGAACTTAATAGACTATGGGTCTATAGCTTTTGGGGTCAGATGGAGGTTTATCGGGTTTACGGATATATATTAATTTTGGTTTTCCAGATATTGGGGTAAATGCCGGATATTATTATATTGTTAAAAAGATTAGTCATATTTACTATTGCTTTTCTTGGTAGTTTTTTCAATATAATATTTTGTATGTTATCTAATCCGGGAGCCTTTTTATTTTTGCGGAATTTTATAATAAGGGTCACTTCCTTTGGCGAAGTTAGTTTACATTCATTCGCCGAATATTTACAGTTTGAAATGAATTGTTTAACAGTTTTATGTACACGATTACTATGATTAGTCGTTCCCACACATAAATTTTGTGTATGTAGAGACTCAAAATGTTCCGCCATTAAGTTAGCTTTCTCTTGGTTGGAACAATAAACTTTATTATCTTTTATTAGTGGAAAATCATTATCAGTAGTGTCAGTTTTAAAATATCTAACAGTTTTCCAAAAATTAGGTTATTTGGCTGTAAGTTTTCTAAGAATCTCGTCCATTTTTTATTTCTCCATTTCTGTATATTTAAATGAATTATCTTTTGCAGTTTATAGCAAAATTTTTTCAACATATTATTACCCACTCTTTGGTATAGAAGTTTAATTTTATTTTTGAAGGAAATTAAGTTCTTTAATCAGGAAGATCTTTTGTATAAGACAGAGAACGCATGGGGATAGCAACATTAGCCGCATTCTCTATTAGTTGTATAAAAGTAGCACTTTTTTCATCTATTTTATTTATATTTACTGGATTACTGTTTAACTCAATATTATTCAAAATTTCTCAAAATTTGGGCCAGTTAGCGTTTTCTAAGTCTCTAACCAGAGTAGGATTATTATTCTGATAGTTTAAACTTAATGTGAAAGTGATTGGATTATGGTTCGAGCTCAATACAGAGTGAGAGATAGGCACAGAAAGAATTATTACATTTTTGCTAAATACTGGGCGTACTGCCAGCTGGAAGAAAAAAAGTGGGTAAATCAGGAGAGTTAAATAGTTATATTATTATTTTTGATAAATTTAAAAGTGATTCTCCGGCAATATTATTGCTTTTGTAATGTCATGCTACTATTAAAGACCCCCATTAATATTACTCTTTTATGTAAACTGAACAATTTCATTATTTCTTTCCCATCAAATCTCTTGTTTGGTGGCCTGTAACAGGAAATAATGTACAGGGAGTATCCCAATAGCTTCTATGTTGTTTAATTCTGTTATGTGTATTTGTGTGTGCTTTATGTTTGTTTTTATGAGTATCGCAACTCCACCACCATGCCTATTACGATCTTTTCTATAAACTACGTAACTAGAAATTTTTAATTTCAAGTTATGATTAAGTTATGTTTCATTTATTGCACATATGTCAATGTTTAAAAACTGTAAATTATGTGTCAACTCTGAAGTCTTGTCTTTTATTGAATTTGCATTCCACTCCATTAATTTCAAAGTGTTTTTAAACATTAGTCTAACAGTGAGAAAATTTACTCAGCAATGACTATTTTTAAAATAGGGTGTTTCGCCATTTTCAATTGAAATGCTATAGATTTCAGTTTATTTACAATATTTTTGAAATTAAAAATTGATTTAATATCTTTGAAAAAAAAACTAAGAGAAAATTCTTCTTCCTTTTCATCAACAGCTAACTGTTTCGAACTCCCACGAGAGGGCCCCCATGTTGGAAGTGCTTCATTTACCGTTGCAGATTTGTTGAGAGGTGGAAACTTGTGCTCTGTTTAGCTCAAAGGCTACTGGTTTTTTATTCTTATTTGTTCCATTCATACGAAATTGCCTAGAGCTTTCCTTGTCAATGATAATTTGAAACACTGGACAAGTGTCATCAGACGCTCTATGTTTTCCACCGCAGTTTATAGATTTCCTATTTTCTTCATCCTCTTTTGAGTTGCATTCATCTGTTGTATGATTCTTCGCACATAATTCACACTTAGGGGCTTTGTGACAGTTGACAGCAATGTGGCCATAACTCTGACATCGAAAACATCTTACAACTATATTCCTGGGCCTATATTTCTCCATTGGACTCTGCAATAAGCAATTGTTCTTATTTGATATATCTCCTTTAGAGAAGTGTCCTTATTGAAAGTTTCTGCATATACAGGAAGTGGAATGTTGTGTTCATTTTCTTTCTTAAAAAATTGTTCAACTTTGTGAACTTCATGCCCTTGAACATTTAAATCTTCTTTAACTTCTTCGAAGTTATAGCAGATGGCAAATATGCTATTAGTTTACGTCCAATTTCATTTTTGGGAGTATAGGTACGATATTCTATACCCGCTTTTGCAATATATTCCTGAAAGAAATCGTAGTCGGTTTTATTTTGTGTATATACTGATACACGATCACTTTTCAGCTTAATTCTACTATCTCGCCTGTTAGTTTTGGTTTAATTATCTTCATTGACTTTGTATGATTCTTAAATTGAGAGTACATCACAAGTGGAGGCATACTAAATTTATTTTTTTGTATAACTATATTTTTATCATTCATAGCTGCCTGCGAATTTGTTGGAGCTATATCAAGGTCGTCCTTTAGATTAGACAATAGCTGATTTTTATTGGTCACACTTAATTTATTTTTAACCGTTCGCGGACTTGTTACCGCTTTACGTTTTCTGGGATTACCCAGGACTTGAATAAAATCGTTTTCCTCATTAATTATATTAGTATTATTGATACCAGTACTTCTGTCAGTATCACTTCGTTTAAGATCAGTGTTAGTAAGTTCGCCAGTGTTATTATTTACAGAAACATTATTATCTTGCAGAACTGTTATATATTGTGAAGGGGATATACCCCCACCACCACTAGTGCAGACCTTAACTTTCTGTTCGTTCACTTTTTCTATTTTTAATGGCTTCTTATTTATCCTAAATTTCACAATTTTAATGTTCACATACTCTCGTGAGGTTATAACTGAATTTGCTCTGTGCAAGTCTGTGTTATCACACTGTCTGACAAACGCATCCTGTAGATGAACGAACGCCCGAAACCGGTCGATGACCACAAACTGAAGCAGGCTACCACGGAAAATGTCTCTGAAACTTACTTTTTCTTGGAGTTCAGGGAAAATTAAAATTTTACTAATTACACGGCACTTTTAATCACATTTATTACCTAAGCACAATTATTATTTGTCAATCCATTTTATACGTAATTCTCACAAATAGCTTAGAAAAACATTAAATTTAAACCACCAACAAATTTAGCGTATTGTTTACACTTTTGATAACAGCTCTAAGTAGAACGTAAAAATACAGTACTTACATAGAGATACTGGATTTGTGAAGACTTACTTTGATATGTAACCCTTTGCTGAGGTGGCGGTTTGGGTGTGTAGTTCTGATGGAATGTCATTTGTGGGGGTGGAGATGGACTCCTAGGCCTCTTCACAGAGCTCTGAAATAGGCAATAAATATGTACATATAAATATATATATATATTTTTTTTTTTTACATTATTTAATTGGAGTTTCAAAGAATTTAAGATTCAACAAATTTATGCTAACGCACACTCGAAACAATGCTGTGTTACTTTGCATATTCAATACACGGCTGTGTTTTAAATACATTACAAGAGAAATTAGGCTAGGAACCCATACGCAATTTTAGAGGAGCAACAGTTTACTTGTGTTAGCCATTACCAGGAGTTTATTCATTTGCAAGCGCGCACACATGCAATGAATATGCGGCACATCAAATCCAAAAACATCAATACTCAAGCGGTAATAAGTTACCTCCACATTATAGAACGAAGAAACCCCAACGAAATCTTGAAATACCTGAGACTTACAATGGATGGAAGACCGATATAGAAGGGCTACATTGACAAAAAACTGAAATCTAGCTTTCACTCCAACTGTCACAATTCTTCTATAAATAGACCGTGGTTATCAGGGAAAATATCTATACTTTTTTTAATATGCTTCCCAAAATGGGGCGCAAGCAGCCTTGATGATATACTGAGTGGCATACTCAACTTTAGTGAGTAAAGAAACTTTGTAAGTGGAAGTTAACATCTCTACATTCCTTAGTGAAGATGACTCTTAACGATGGAGGAAAATCCGAAACCGGTTAGAATCAATGAAAAGGGTATGACGGATAAAACCTCTGATATTATCCAGCATGCGGAACCAACTACATATTCAGTAAAGTGCGGATCCAACCACATGTTCAGTAAAGTATAAGTGCTTCCACCGCCATTCATGACACCTAATTGAGTTCTTGGCCGTTAAGCTAAAAATGCGCTAGCTGAAAACGTTAAGCTAAAAATGTATTTCCTGAAAAAATTACTATAGTTTTTTAGTTTGTAATTTTTAATAAATATTGCCGTCTGGCTTGTGAGAAACAAACTACATAAATAATTACACGCTGTAACCATGAATATTTTATTAAAACTACCTCCAAAAGATTCTGTATCTCTAAAAAATCTTTGATGGGGGCATTAGATTTACACAGACCCCGATCAAAGTTATAAAGGGGTTTGATTTTTACAGTGAACATAGTAATTGTAGGCCTTCTCAACTTACCTATTTAAACATGTTATCAATTTTTATTCCAATGTTTTCATTTCAATGTTTAAAAAAATCTGGTGTATACAATCACACGACTTTCTCTTTCTCCAATTTATACAGTCTGACTTACTGACTTATTTATTTATTTATACGGATATTACCACTTACAATTTTCACACATAACTGAAAATGTATATGGTATGTGCTTCCGAAAAATAATTAGGCAAATAATGTGGTACTTCCGGCAAACTGATTTGCTTCAAACTCGAAATTGCAATATATTCATTAAATTCTTATTAATAAATTATACAGAAGACTGAAACGTATAATTTATAGAAGTTGCATTTTAGAGGAAAGCCTAACATTAACCCTCCCCCAGAATTCCCTTAAATGAATTTTCTCGGAAAAACGTTTCAAATACAAGTTTACGCTCTTTATATGCGTAGTTGATAAACAAAGTTAAAAAAAAACCGTTTCGAGAAAATCGCAAAAATTTGAAAAACCTGTTCAGAAATTAGTACATCCGATAAACTAATTTTGGCCAAAACTTTATTGTAGCATCTCCTGGTAACTCCTAAACGATATACGATATTTCAGCTTTCTGCGATTTTCTGTTTTTGAGTTTTACTGAGCCTATTTTTCGGACTCATGTATTTCCTGTGAAAACACAGGGATTACCCACTCAACCAGATAGTTCTTATTGCATACATCTCATTGGATCAATTATAACCGACAAATTGTTACAATAACTGCATGTGAGTGCCTAGCATAAATATGGGATAAACTAAATAAATGTTGCATACTGGGGTAAGTAAGGTATGTGTTTGTGGTACTTTGTAGACTGCGCTTCTATCTGATGGTAAAGGCTGAGCGTAATTTGATGGAATTACAAGCTGAGATAGATGGCTACCCATGGATGATACACCAGGATATAATCCGCCATAAAGCTCCATTACTTCCGTGCTATAATAAATAATACAAGTAATGCAATTGAGTTTAAATATAGAAAGGGATTTACATCTTTATTAAATAAAATATAAATAAAACATATGAATAAAACTAGACTAGACTAGAATAAATATAAATAAAACTAGACCTGGGCTCATGCTGCCTGACAACCTGCTGCCTCCTACGAATATCGTCTTCATTCAAGACTTTCTTAAGCTGGAGAAATAACTGGTGTTTTTCATCCCTTAGTTGCGCTAAAACACCCTCAAGTTGCGTTATTTGCTCCCGATTTTCCCCTAAGGTCATAACATCTTGTTTCTGCTGCAGCTCGCGTTCTTTTCGCTGCCTCTCCACTTCTGCATCGGCTTCTTGTTCTGGAAATTAATCATTCATATGTTGATTAAATATATACTCTAACGTTTCTCATTTGTAACTTGAGTTTAATCTATTATTCCTCCCAAATGTATATAAATCATTTAACATTATAGTAATCAGCTGGAAAAAATGTTTAGTTTAGATTCTGGGGGGGGTTGGTAAACCTAGGTTACCGCGATCCCTATCTGGCACTCACAATTACAGTATATTCTCCAGTTCTAATCGTTGATTAGAATTAAGAGTCTGGAAAAAAACTCCTGGGTAAAGCTAGATGGCGTCAATTTCTTGCTCCCAGAAGAGGCAATATCTCAGTCATACACCCCCCACATACTGACACAGTGCTGTTTCCTCTTATTCTTAACAAAAGCTGCACAGCTTATCCGTTGTCAGGTCCATACGACGCATGTGCTTCTTAGCCTACACTAGCCAATGAGAGGACCTATAGTCATCCTTTGGTGGGGAAAATGTATTAATATATACTTCCTAGTATGTCTATTGAATTAGTGAAATATCCAATATCTGCTGGTGTCTGCTTAACCCGACAGAAGTGGCGACCAAGATAGAACGCGTGGAAAAAAAAATGAGATGTTATTCATTCTCTATAGCTGCCAACAAGCTCAAATTTCTGTTGGAAGAGAAAAATAAAAACAGAAATTATGGATCTTACTTCATCGAAGTTAATTATGATGTAAGTTGTCGATGCAGATGGAAGTTTAAGAGTTGAATCAGAGACCGAGGGTATCAAAGCATCGTACAAGTTACTCCAGCTCGAATAAAAAAAAAAATCTGGTGTGAAGCACTCACACAACTTTCTCTTACTCCCAGCTTCTCACAAAAAATGATAATTGACAAATCTTTAATAGTTTGTGCTACCAAATTTAATTAAAATTCGTCGAAAACTGAAAAAAACCGTTTCAGTAAAAGTCGCGCACTTCCGTTTTAACTATTTTCTTGAAACTTGGAATTTCAGCCATCTATTTATTTCTAACTAATTATGTTTGGATGATAGAATTGTATAATGAACTAGGATAGCACTTTGATGAAAATCTAACCCCACCCCTCCCCTAAAGGTGCTCTTAAAAGAAATTTCCCAGAGAAATATTTTAAATAAAAGTTGTAGATCTTTGCATGTTTAGTTTATATACGAAGTTTCAAAAAAATCGTCGGAACCTGTCTGATCTTGTCAAACAAAGCGGTTAGTGGACTGTATTTGATAGGGTGTAGTTCTTAATGCGGGGAAACAGAGAATACTAATTCAAATAAATATGAATAATAGAACGCTTACCTTGTAAGATGTGGACACTGGCTTAACAACGCTCCAAGGAAAGGGATCCCAAAAGGAAAAGAGAGTTGACTCCCCCACTCCCCCTGGCCCCAGATACCTTTGTGAACGTAGATGGTGTCCTCCAGTCTAAAAGGCGAGCAGATTGAAGGCCAAGTAGGCATAAGTAACTTCCTTTGTATGATGTACTGTACTTAAGCGGAGAACATGCGGTGTAACGAGAATAATGGAAAACTGCGTACCCGTGAAAATGCGGTGTAACGAAAGAGGCGAGAAACGAGACTCGTATACTTTGCGGTAAACTAACAGAGAGAAAACGAAATGCACTTGACATGCGGGGTAGCACGGTGGAAAATAGAGAGCACTTCCGTGCGTGTACGAGCGTATGGTACAACAGTTTTCGAACAGAACTAGTACAGAACTAACAGATTGGAGGGGAAACCGGACAATGACAATCGGAAGTTATCGTAATTACGAAAACGGCCGAAAGTGACATATGTGTTACAAAAAGTATACATTGGGGGACAAAAAGGCGTCAAGAGATTAAACATACCGCCCACCTAAAATCGTTAAGATTTTACTGAGGGTAGCATAATGGGAAAATTCAAGGAAGGATGGGGTATAAGGAATCGGGGAAAACAGGGAGATAGGGATAGTGGGGTGAGTTATACTCAGCCCTGGATAGGAAGAGGAATGAGACTGCGCACCGGACGAGTGACAACGCCGTCACGGGTGCGAATGGAGGCGACGCGGGAGGTACGATCGGGTCCAGGGAAGAGGTTAAGGATGCGTCCCAATGGCCACGAAAGCGGAGAGGTGTTGGCAAACTTGATGATACTACGTCGCCCACGTTGACTAGAGTGCGGAAAGCGGAACATATGAATAAACATAGATAACCCTTAGTTAGGTGGTATTTGCGAAGTGTTGAGGTGCGAGTGGAAAACGGACCAGCGAAATCCACTCCAACATGAGCGAACGGTCGTATAAATTCGACGCGGTGTGCCGGAAGCGGCGCCATTAAGGGTTGATAAGTCTGAGCCCTAAAACGGTGACACGTAATGCAGCTGTGTATGCATTGACGAAGAAGACTACGAAGAGAAAGAATCCATAATTGCGAACGAATAGCGGGTAACACATACATTGTTAGGGCCCGCATGTAAATACATAACATGAAAATGAACACATATAAGTCGAGATAGATGCGCCACCTTTGGCAACAGTAGGGGGTGCTTTGAATGAAAACTCAACTTAGAGAGGGTCAGTCTCCCGCCCCCCCTGATGAGACCGGTTGAATCCAAAAAAGGCGACAATTTGGAGTAAGCAATGGCGATGGCAGCGTTAGAATTCAAGTCTCGGGTGAGCTGGGGAAAATACTGACGCTGAGTAATTCGTACTAACGTTAACTCAGCCTGAGTCAGCTCTGACGCGGACAACGGTCCTTGAAACAAATCAGATTTAAATTTAGCAGCTTGAGCGTTATTAATAAAGCGGGTTATGCAAGCAAAACACGTTTGAGTTTAACAAATGAAGAAACGTTTTGAATGTAGTCTGTTAAATCAGAGTTTGACTAATTTACAGAAATTAAACATTGCGGTTCAGCGGGTGACACAAGAGTATGATTAAGTTGGGCACTGTCAAACGGGGCAGGCCAATCATCAACAGCAGAATTTAAGAAGGCAGGGCCACGAAGCCAAAATCGCATTTTGTCATCGTTAATGAAGTTACACGGCAATATAGCTCTGGTGGCTAAATCAGCTGGATTGTCGGAGGTGGGTGCATGAGCCCACTGGGCTTGTGAAGCAAGCTCGCGAATAGTAACTACTCGGTTGGAAACAAAGGTGTTTAACAAGTGAGGAGGTATGTGCAGCCAGTGAAGCACGTCACGCGAGTCGGAGAAGAAATGTATCCTTGGAGGAGTACGAGCGAAAAGAGAAAAATCGAGCGAAGCATATAAACGAGTTAAAAGTAAAGCAGCGCACAACTCGAGTCTAGGAATCGTGAGCGGCTTTAATGGAGCTACACGGGATTTAGCAATCCATAACGTAGGCGTAACGAGGGCGTTATCACGAAATACAATATACAAAACAGCGGCATAGGCCTGTGCGGAAGCATCGCAGAACCCAGCAATGTCTACGATTGAGGGACTTGAATGTGATATGTAGCGGGGAATGCTAAATCGTGATACAATAGGTAGTTGTTCAAGAAGCTTATTGGCGGTTGAATTTAAGTGAATAGGTAACGGGTCATCCCAATCTAGATTTGCGATCCATAACTGTTGCAGCAGAATTTTTAACGTGGACGTAATGGGAGCTAAAAAACCTAGAGATTCGAAAATACGAACAATGTATGAAAGTAGATTTCTTTTGGAGAGCTCACCTTCGAATGGCGAAACAGAAAAACGAAACGTGTCAGATAGGATTCCCAGAATTTTAATTGAAATATCATCAGCGTGAAATCGTATCGCAGAACAATGCGGATCATCCTGCCATTCATTGAAGAGGTCTGAGTGGTTTGATGACCATTCTTTCAAGGTGAATCCACCTTTATTTAGTAATTCAATGAGTTGATGGCGAAGTGTCTGTGCGGCATCAATATTAGGGGCACCGGTGATGATATCATCGACGTATGTGCAATGCCGGAGCGCCTGAGAGGCAAGAGGAAATGGTTCACCCTCATCATGCGCGAGTTGAATGAGAACACGCTGAGCCAGAAGGGCAGAAGGAGTTAGACCGTATGTTACAGTGTTGAGCTCCATTTCTTGAATGGTCGCGTTGGAGCCAGTACGACAAACAATGTGTTGGTGTACGCGATCCTCCGGACGCACCAATATTTGGCAATACATTTTCTCAATATCGGCGCACAACGCCACGGCATGCAAACGAAATGATAATAAAATGGCATGAATATCCGGTTGAAGTTTGGGCCCTGACATTAGGCAATCGTTAAGAGAAATGTTGTTAACATCTTTAGCGGATGCGTTAAATACCACTCTGATTTTACACGAGTCTTTCTGAGTTTTCCATACCACGTGATGAGGAATTATATATTTCGCGGAGGTGATAGCGTTCGACATATGCTGCAGGCTTAGATATTCGCGCATAAATTCATTATAAGCACTGAACTGAGACGGAATTTTATTGAGTTTATTTTCGAGACGATTGAGTGAATGGATCGGCGAGTAAGCGTTAACTGTAAGTGTAGGGGCTTCGGTCTTAAAAGGCAGTAAAACGACATAACGCCCATCAGAATTGCGAGTGTGCGTCGTAGAAAAATGCTCCTCCACTCTATCATCATCTGGGTTAGATATATATGAAGTGGGGTTTTCTTCGATAGCCCAAAAGTTTTGCAATTGAGCGGATATATCGCACGACATATGAAGCGAAATGGGGTCTACGAACGTTTCATCATTTTCAAGAGGTCCAAGTATAACCCATCCAAATTGGGTTGAGATTGCGGAAGGAGTACTAGTATCGGTGCCGTAAGAATTTTGCAAAAGAAGTTGCGGAAACACGTCTGCGCCAAGCAAAACATCAATTGGAGAAGGAGTGTCAAATGTAGGATCGGCCAATGCTAAGTGCCTGAAACGAGACATGACGTCAGAAGAAATTTGTTTAGCGAGTAGCAACGGCGCAATAGAAGGCATAACCAATGCTTGGAATGACAATTTGAAGTCGGAAACACGAGAGTGTAGCGTTAGGCCGGTGATGCCCGTAGCGGAAGTACGTGTATTACCCACACATGACACTTGAGTTCGTAGACGATTCACAAACAAACCTAATGCATGTACGCAAGATTGTGTGACTACCGATACTTGTGATCCCGGGTCAATAACGGCGCGAATAGTACGACTCTGTCCCATTGAGTCCATTATAGTGGCGGTTAAGGTACCTAGTAACACCATTGGAATATGGGGGTTTGATGAATTGAATAAACAAGTTTGTTCAGGAACATTAGAATCTGCGGTAGAAACATAATTAATTTGAGGTGAAGCTTTATTGACTGATTGCGAGATAGGTGAATCACGGATAACCTGTGGATGCAACAGTGTGTGATGGCTGTTGGAATTACATAAGCGGCAAACCGATTTAGATTTGCAGTATCGCCGGACATGTGAACCGAAACAATTAAAACATTTTTCTTGTTGGCGTATAAAGTCATATCTTCGATCTATGGTGAGAGCGGCAAATTGGGGACAAGAAAACACCGAGTGAGCGGATTTACAGTACACACAGATTTGAGCGGATGATCTGGAGCGCTGTACCTTTGACATCGGTTTTCTGAGTGAAGATGAGGAATTCAACATAAATATTTGCTTAGCATTCGATTTGAATTCCTTGACAGCTGTAGGGCCATGAGTGTTGAATGAAATACCGGGCGACAGTTCCAATATTTGTACCTGAGAAACTACAAAATCTATAAGTTGTTGATAGGTAGGAATACAGCTGTGGCAATCCTGTCTTCGAATTTACGAGCTGTTACGGGATCTAAATTTTGAAGCGAAATCGAAAACAGCAGGAAGTCGCATAAATCTGACAAATTTGAAGCCTTAAGGGCACTGACAGAGTTTTGGTGAACATTCAAAAATGACCTGAGATTATTTAACGAAGGAGAAGAACTTCTCTTGAAACTAGTTATCTTTGATAGATACATAGCGGCAATTCTGCGAGGGTTAGCGTAACGGGAAACGAGTGCGTTGTACGTGACTAAATAATTTTCTTCAGTGAAAGAAAGGCCAGAAATAACAGCAGCAGCCTCTCCTGTTATGGCCGATTTCAAGTACTGAAATTTCTGAACTTGAGATAATTCTTTAACGTCGTGAACCCGCGACTTATAAGTACTGTGGAATTCAGGCCACTGATCAATATTACCGGCGCATTGAGGAATGGGTATTCGAGGGAGCGGATTGAAAATAGGGTGAGGCGAGGTACTAATATGCGCATCTGCGGTAAAAGGAGGAGGTGGCTCCTGCTTCTTTAAGAGTAAATACCGTGACTCAATATGTACAATTAAGTCCGTGAATGAATTGCTAACCTGGTTTATTTCAAGCTGATCGCTAGTTTCGAGTAAGAAATTAATATCTTTCATTTTACTTTGTATGGTTTCAAACTTTTCATTGAGTTTTTCTGCTCTCGATACATAAGCTTGAAGGGTAGCTAATTGAGGTAACTGTAAAGTTGTTAGTCTGTCATGAATAGTGGTGACATTTGAAAATACTTCATCCCGGTCTGCAAGCAAACGGCGACTGGTCATGAGCAACTTGGCGTACTCAGGATCAGAACCCGGTTGTGCCTTGGCCTCAGTGTTAGGCATGGTTCCGTATTCGTGGACAACAGAGCGAGGTGTACCCAGGATCAGAAGGAAGCGGGATATAAAATGTTTTAATCGAAATGAAACAACTGAGTTGTAGAGATGCACATAAATGAAACAGTTTAACTGCACATAAAATAATTTATGATTCGTAAAATTCTTTAATTGTATCGAATTTAATTAATAATAATTAATACTGAGAAAAGAAAAAATGAATAAGCGATTGAATTGAATTGAAGAATTAAAAGGCTTGATTCAATGACATACGTTGACAGGTAAACATAAACAATAACAATGGGAATGTAAACAAGGCAGGTTACATGAGGTTACAGCCAGCTGTGGGAAGTGAGTAACAGCGCTCTAGCGGGGTTATACGTAACACTGCGAGACACGGCGGAATTAATGTACCGCTTAGCAACAAGAACATTTAAAGGCTGTTTTTTTTGAAATTGAACTTTATACTTAAGGCCAACTTGAACAACTATAGATACGTACAATTTTAACTTCCAATGTTGTGATTATACAGACATGCTCTGAACATGCACAATTTTGTTGCAAGATATTGCGATTTTTTAATTTTTGAGATGAATTAATTGATTTAAAAAGGGAAAAATTATTATTTTTACGAATCTGACTCGTTCAAGTATATTAGAAATAATTATGGATTTTAATTTAAAAATAAATTCACCGATTTTGAAAAGAGAAAGTTACTATTTTCATGAATTGGACACTTGTTAGATTAAAATTTGTTATTTTTATAATTCGGCCCGGATGACCAAAATTTGTCTGATCTTGTCAAACAAAGCGGTAAGTGGACTGTATTTGATAGGGTGTAGTTCTTAATGCGGGGAAACAGAGAATACTAATTCAAATAAATATGAATAATAGAACGCTTACCTTGTAAGATGTGGACACTGGCTTAACAACGCTCCAAGGAAAGGGATCCCAAAAGGAAAAGAGAGTCGACTCCCCCACTCCCCCTGGCCCCAGATACCTTTGTGAACGTAGATGGTGTCCTCCAGTCTAAAAGGCGAGCAGATTGAAGGCCAAGTAGGCATAAGTAGATTCCTTTGTATGATGTTCTGTACTCAAGCGGGGAACATGCGGTGTAAGAGAATAGCGGAAAACCGTGTACCCGTGAAAATGCGGTGTAACGAAAGAGGTGAGAAACGAGACGCTCGTATACTTTGCGGTAAACTAACAGAGAGAAAACGAAATACACTTGACATGCGAGGTAGCACGGTGGAAAGTAGAGAGTACTTCCGTGCGTGTACGAGCGTATGGTACAACAGTTT